>WBNM01045861.1:27817-71007 GCA_013399055.1 Ramphastos sulfuratus
CACTGGCACAGGTTGCCCAGGGAGGTTGTGGCTGCTCCCTCCCTGGAGGTGTTCAAGGCCAGGTTGGACGAGTCCTTGAGTGACCTGTGCTAGTGGGAGATGTCCCTGCCTATGGCAGGGGGTTGGAACTAGATGATCCTTGAGGTCTCCTTCCAACCTTACCATTCTATGATTCTATGATTCTATTATGCAAAAGGAATTTTGAGCTGTTTTTCTTAGCATCATTTTATTTACAACACCATGTCACATGAGCCATCTGCTGTATAATATAGTTATGAAGCATCAGAACATATTACAGCTAAATTATGTGACAATAGTGGGAAGAAGATGGGATTAGTTTATTCTATTGTAGGAAAACAGTCCAGAACCATCAGCATTTTGGTTCCCATTAATGTTTCACTGCTTTAGCATCCACTTTGGAAATGCCTAAGACTCCCTACACCACATTTTAAATTGGGATCTAGGAGCTGGAGTCATTCAGAGACATTTTATTTAGTACTCTCCTGAATGACTCCCTACACCACATTTTAAATTGGGATCTAGGAGCTGGAGTCATTCAGAGACATTTTATTTAGTACTCTCCTGAATGACANCTAGATGTTCCTGGCTGCACTGCAGACTGATTCTTAAGGTGGGTCATGGTCTGCTGTAATCTGTGACTTTGACAGAGGGAACCTGCTGATGAACATCTCTGCATTTTGGGTTAAGTGGTTAAGATGTCAATACTTATGCAGTTGCCAGAAACTTCATGTGATGGGGAGTTCCCAGGCAGTCAGTAGAAAAAAAAAAAATGAGTTGAGGCTGACAACAGATTACGAGACACTACTAGGTTACTTTACAGAGTAAAGAGAATATCTTGGGAAAAAAACCCTGTGGATTAAATGTTGATTCTGAAGTAATAAAGACAGGTTGTTAAAATGCTTTAATGTAGTCTTAAAACAGCTATTAAAATGAATCTAATTAAATGTTTCCCTAACTGTATAGCTGGCATTCTTAAGTTATTCTTTCTGCTTAAAATAGAAACTTGAACCAGGTAGTTAAAATGTAAAAGGAAAGGATTCTTTGAGACCTTATAGAGCAGTTCTTTTCATTTGCATATGAAAGGAGATGAATTTTCATCCTAGCTAAAATGAAGTGGTAAGAAAGCTAGAGTGATTGAAATAAATTGCAGGCCATCTCAGACAGATTAGTGCTTTCTTAAGCAGAGAATAGATACAGTTCAAAAATTCATTTTTTAGGCTGTGGATGTTTCTGTAATATTCTTCAACTGGGGAAACTCCAAGTGGTAAGATTAGCCAGAAAACTGATCAAGAAAGGGAAGCAGATCTCAGGTTCTTTGTGGCCTAGTTTGAAAGGAATTAATTAACAATTCAGTAAATGAAGACACCAAACTTTATCCTCCACCCAGCATTCACTTTAGAGCTTTGGGAATGGCTTTAAGATGTCAAACTTCGACATTAATGAAGATCTGTGAGGTAATTCTTTCTTAAGAAGGTTTAAAGATGCCTATGCCATTGGAGAATCTTTTAAGAATAAAGACATAAGTAAATTAGCCTTTTTTACTACAGAAGGTCCAGTCTGAGTTGCAGCAATTGGGTGCTTGCAGACTTCTCTATGCTTTCTGTCATTCTGGAAACTGGATTTGATTTTTGCCTCATCCCTTTGCTGTACATTGAAGCACAAATGGCCTAAAGTCTTCATGACTTCCAAGTGCCATAGCCACTATGCTTTAATGAACTCTCTTAATAATTAGCTATGTTTGCCCAAAATTGATTCTTTTGAATTTATTTGTAAAAAACCAGCATGGGGATTCANTAGATGATCCTTGAGGTCTCCTTCCAACCTTACCATTCTATGATTCTATGATTCTATTATGCAAAAGGAATTTTGAGCTGTTTTTCTTAGCATCATTTTATTTACAACACCATGTCACATGAGCCATCTGCTGTATAATATAGTTATGAAGCATCAGAACATATTACAGCTAAATTATGTGACAATAGTGGGAAGAAGATGGGATTAGTTTATTCTATTGTAGGAAAACAGTCCAGAACCATCAGCATTTTGGTTCCCATTAATGTCTCACTGCTTTAGCATCCACTTTGGAAATGCCTAAGACTCCCTACACCACATTTTAAATTGGGATCTAGGAGCTGGAGTCATTCAGAGCCGTTTTATTTAGTACTCTCCTGAATGACAATGGGAATTGTTTACCTTGATATATACATATTTTTTTTCTCTTTAGACTTCACTATAAAAGCATATTTCAAACTTTATCTGAGAATATATCAGTTAAGGAGACCTTATATAATTAGCACACAAGTTTAACTTGCTGTGTCTTTCACACTGAAGAGTATGTTGATGCAGCAATTCAAAGAACAACCACAGAACTTCTATCTTATGCATTGGTCAAAAGGGAAGATAGCAAATTGATTTTTAGCAGTACAGAACAGGAAAAATTCTATTCCAAAAGTCACAAAAAGAAGTAAGTTTAGAAATTGGCCAGCAGTATTCATTACGTGCACCCCGACAAGCTTTCGCTGTGTCAGAGGAAGAAAAGGGCCTGGAAATACTTCACCTTCCATTTATTTAACTGCTTCAGCAAATGTGATATAGTAAGAGTAAAAATAGTCTCTTTGACAAAATGCAGAATATTCTGCTTGGAAGTACTCAGATGGTAGGAACATTTTTCCTGATTGTCATTCTCCTTAACTGCTGCAGATGATCTGAGAATGTGTTAAATGGGTTCAACCGGTCTGAAAACTTTTGGTACTTCCAAAGTAATTTGCCAACATCAAACTAGCAAAAACATTAAAATGAGGTAACTGGCACCAGTCACACAGCAAAGAGAGTTAAAATTAGATCTAGGAGCTTTGATCCAAAGCCAGATTTTCAGAAACACTCAATATTAACTNTGACAACAGATTACGAGACACTACTAGGTTACTTTACAGAGTAAAGAGAATATCTTGGGAAAAAAACCCTGTGGATTAAATGTTGATTCTGAAGTAATAAAGACAGGTTGTTAAAATGCTTTAATGTAGTCTTAAAACAGCTATTAAAATGAATCTAATTAAATGTTTCCCTAACTGTATAGCTGGCATTCTTAAGTTATTCTTTCTGCTTAAAATAGAAACTTGAACCAGGTAGTTAAAATGTAAAAGGAAAGGATTCTTTGAGACCTTATAGAGCAGTTCTTTTCATTTGCATATGAAAGGAGATGAATTTTCATCCTAGCTAAAATGAAGTGGTAAGAAAGCTAGAGTGATTGAAATAAATTGCAGGCCATCTCAGACAGATTAGTGCTTTCTTAAGCAGAGAATAGATACAGTTCAAAAATTCATTTTTTAGGCTGTGGATGTTTCTGTAATATTCTTCAACTGGGGAAACTCCAAGTGGTAAGATTAGCCAGAAAACTGATCAAGAAAGGGAAGCAGATCTCAGGTTCTTTGTGGCCTAGTTTGAAAGGAATTAATTAACAATTCAGTAAATGAAGACACCAAACTTTATCCTCCACCCAGCATTCACTTTAGAGCTTTGGGAATGGCTTTAAGATGTCAAACTTCGACATTAATGAAGATCTGTGAGGTAATTCTTTCTTAAGAAGGTTTAAAGATGCCTATGCCATTGGAGAATCTTTTAAGAATAAAGACATAAGTAAATTAGCCTTTTTTACTACAGAAGGTCCAGTCTGAGTTGCAGCAATTGGGTGCTTGCAGACTTCTCTATGCTTTCTGTCATTCTGGAAACTGGATTTGATTTTTGCCTCATCCCTTTGCTGCACATTGAAGCACAAATGGCCTAAAGTCTTCATGACTTCCAAGTGCCATAGCCACTATGCTTTAATGAACTCTCTTAATAATTAGCTATGTTTGCCCAAAATTGATTCTGTTGAATTTATTTGTAAAAAACCAGCATGGGGATTCAGATCCATCCTGTACCTATATTCAGTTAAAATGACTGTTTCATCATCCACCCTCCTATTGATAATGAGCCGAAATGGGTAAGAATGAAACCAATAAAGTGCAAAAGCTTTCAGTTGAGAAATGTCTCAGAAATAGGAAATAAAATCAGGTTTGGTATTTTTCTTACTCCACATTTCCCTGAGGTGGAGATTAAATCACAGATGCCACACTGGGTTTTGAGATCTGGAGTCCTGTGTGCAGTTCTGGAGCCCTCAGCACAGGAAGGACATGGAACTGTTGGAGCAGGTCCAGAGGAGGCCACAAAGATGATCAAGGGGCTGCAGCAGCTCTCCTATGAGGAGAGGCTGAGAGAGTTGGGGCTCTGCAGCCTGGAGAAGAGAAGGCTTCCAGGAGACCTTAGAGTAGCCTTCCAGTATCTGAAGGGGGCCTACAGGAAGGCTGGGGAGGGACTATTGACAAGGTCTTGCAATGACAGGACAAAGGGCAATGGGTTTGAACTGGCAGAGGGAAGATTTAGACTGGATGTTAGGAGGAAGTTGTTTGCAGTGAGGGTGGTGAGACACTGGCACAGGTTGCCCAGAGAGGTTGTGGCTGCTCCCTCCCTGGAGGTGTTCAAGGCCAAGTTGGACGAGTCCTTGAGTGACCTGTACTAGTGGGAGATGTCCCTNAATATATCAGTTAAGGAGACCTTATATAATTAGCACACAAGTTTAACTTGCTGTGTCTTTCACACTGAAGAGTATGTTGATGCAGCAATTCAAAGAACAACCACAGAACTTCTATCTTATGCATTGGTCAAAAGGGAAGATAGCAAATTGATTTTTAGCAGTACAGAACAGGAAAAATTCTATTCCAAAAGTCACAAAAAGAAGTAAGTTTAGAAATTGGCCAGCAGTATTCATTACGTGCACCCCCATAAGCTTTCGCTGTGTCAGAGGAAGCAAAGGGCCTGGAAATACTTCACCTTCCATTTATTTAACTGCTTCAGCAAATGTGATATAGTAAGAGTAAAAATAGTCTCTTTGACAAAATGCAGAATATTCTGCTTGGAAGTACTCAGATGGTAGGAACATTTTTCCTGATTGTCATTCTCCTTAACTGCTGCAGATGATCTGAGAATGTGTTAAATGGGTTCAACCGGTCTGAAAACTTTTGGTACTTCCAAAGTAATTTGCCAACATCAAACTAGCAAAAACATTAAAATGAGGTAACTGGCACCAGTCACACAGCAAAGAGAGTTAAAATTAGATCTAGGAGCTTTGATCCAAAGCCAGATTTTCAGAAACACTCAATATTAACCCTCCTGCCACTGAAGTCAACGTAAAAACCACTACCAGCAACAGCTGAAATGAACTCAGGCCTTTAACAAAGACTGTGTAATATTTATGGCTGTCTTCCTCAAGGACATCAATATGCTCTGCTCCTGACATTGTTATTTACTTCCCATGGCAAAATCATAGCATTTTATCAGGTTCTATAATTGTGCATGATCCAGCTGCTCAGAGCAGCTTTGCCATACCAGTTTCAGAAACCCTATGTGCTGGGTGTACTTCAAAATCTGTAGCTGGGACTTAAGCCCATTTGGCCCAGCTAAGCAAATCTTTGTTTACATTTGCAAAACAACATTTGGGTCCTGGCTCATCTCCAAGTAGCATGAGGACAGGCTGAGAGAGTTGGGGCTCTGCAGCCTGGAGAAGAGAAGGCTTCCAGAAGACCTCATAGTAGCCTTCCAATATCTGAAGGGGGCATACAGGAAGGCTGGGGAGGGACTATTGACGAGGTCTTGCAATGCCAGGACAAGGGGAATGGGTTTGAACTGGCAGAGGAGAGATTTAGACTGGATGTTAGGAGGAAGTTGTTTGCAGTGAGGGTGGTGAGACACTGGCACAGGTTGCCCAGGGAGGCTGTGGCTGCTCCCTCCCTGGAGGTGTTCAAGGCCAGGTTGGAGGAGGCCTTGAGTGATCTGTACTAGTGGGAGGTGTCCCTGCCTATGGCAGGGTGTTGGAACTAGATGATCCTTGATGTCCCTTCCAACCTTACCATTCTATGATTCTATGAGTTGAGAGAATGTATAACAAAGCAGGTCTTCTCATTGCATTTTTTTCTCCACCTTTGACTTGCTGTAGGTAGTGTTATGGAGTGTTATGGAGGGGTATTAATTGATGCGAGATGATATTTTCCCAAAAGTAATATCGTTCACTAATTTCGATATTCATGAGTCTCACCCCACCACAACCACTAATTTTAATAATAATCAGCTCTTTGCACGGTCATGGAAACATTATACAGATGATAACACAGAATCTAGAAATAATTAGCAAAAATATATAAACATTAACTGAACTCAATTGAACTGGAAGAGAAGGTTCTTGCGGTCAATACCCCTCTTGTCCGCTAGATGGACACAGTGAGCTCCTTTCTGCTTGTGGCAGAAGGCAATGGTGAATTACAAAGAGGCTTTAAGTATTTACTCACAAAATTATCTCCCAACTGGCAGGGCTGGCTACAGCTTCAGACAGTACTCAAACGCTTTCAGGGAATTCTGTTACTGCCTTGTCATCCACTGAGACTTCTGATTCTTCTCAGACTTCACAGGCTACCGGGGAAAGGAGGCAGACAATATCTGACCTGGTCCTAATCTGTCTGGATGATCTGTGCATCCAGGACTTCCCGTCTGACAGGAGGCTTTCAGGTGTAGGCAGAATGTCTTGCAATGGTGCAGTCTCAGCACATCATCATGCTGGCTATGCAGGCCTATCACATGGAGACATCTAGAGCCTGTTCCTGGTAAACTTGAGGCAGGCAGTTTCCAGGCAGTTTAGGATACAATAAAGCAGTGAGCAATGGCAGCAGGCAGCGGCAAGCAAGCATAAATACAAGGGCAGAGTATGCCGTGCCACCCACTCATCTCTTCATCAATATGGCCTGAGACTAATGAGCTTGTGGACACAGAATAGCCAATCAGAATGGAAGTTAGCCAAACGTGACCACATTAGGTGAAGCCATAGCTGTGCTTTACCCAAATTTGGGAAAACCAAAGACCTCGTACAAGGCAGACACAAGCTGAGCCTGTGTACCCTGTTTACCACAGGATGCAAACAAGTCTGGGCAGGCCAGACTCTTCAGACTCAGTGGCTCCAGGCTCTTTGTCATCTTTCCCACAGTTGCTTCTCCCCATAACAGAAGGAGGGAGAGCAGAAAAGCATGTCTGGGCAAGCCAGGATATGGATAAGCCTATTTTGGCCTGTTTAAGCCTACCACGACAGATGGACCTCAAGCATGACTACTTGGATGCATAGGAATTCATTGGCTTTGCAAGCACAGTATGCACACAGTGAACTTAGAATCATAGAATGGGAAGGTTGGAAGGGACCTCAAGGATCATCTAGTTCCAACCCCTGCCATAGGCAGGGACACCTCCCACTAGTACAGGTCACTCAAGGCCTTGTCCAACCTGGCCTTGAACACCTCCAGGGAGGGAGCAGCCACAACCTCCCTGGGCAGCCTGTGCCAGTGTCTCACCACCCTCACTGCAAACAACTTCCTCCTAACATCCAGTCTAACTCTACCCTTTGCCAGTTTAAACCCATTGCCCCTCATCCTGTCATTACAAGCCCTTGTAAGTAGTCCCTCCCCAGCCTTCCTGTAGCCCCCTTCAGATACTGGAAGGCTACTCTAAGGTCTCCTGGTAGCCTTCTCTTCTCCAGGCTGAAGAGCCTAAACTCTTGTATCCTGTCCTCATAGCAGAGCTGCTGCAGCCCTCTGAGCATCTTCGTGGCCTCCTCTGGACCTGCTCCAACAGTTCCATGTCTTTCCACAATTAGTACTATAAATTAATCTGTTAAAAAATGATTATGAATTACCTTTTGGTAGCTTTGTATACTATAAATCTGTAGGAAAGGGAAATTTCCACTCCTTTAACTTATCCTGAATCTCAAAATTACTGCTAGAAAAAAAGGTGGTCAAGTAATTTTTTTCTTCAATGAAGCACAGCTTTACACTGACTGCAAACCAGCTGATGGAGTCATCTGTTTAATAGGACAGTGTAAGGGATTCAAGAGCCTCTGGCCATGGCTGATAAAAGAGGGAGTGATCTGATTCACTAGCCTGGCCTTTTCAAACCCTAAACAGCATTTCAGCACAATCTCATAACTCCTTAGGAGACTGTATTTCCTTCAAATTCGGAATGAAAGAAAATTTGCAACCTCAGAAGTTATTGTGTGACAGAGCTGTCAAGTTCTGTGCACTCCTATTACAAAGAGTGAAATCTCCTCTCCAGAAGTGTATGATACACATTCATTCCCTAGTCCACAGACAGCCATAGCAAGTACCTTCACAGATCCAATACCTGCACAATTCAGACAATTCTGAGTCTCCTGGGAGAAAGTGCTGGATATCAGGAGGCTTGTGCTAGAGTGAGAGCCACAGGAAACTGCCTGTTAGATTTCTAGAGAGGGAATGTACCTTGCCACTTGTAAAGAGCCCAATGGTGTACAGCAGCCACATCTATTGTGAGCCACTGCCAAGTCCTCTTAATCCTTCACACCCAGTTTCCAAT
Organism: Ramphastos sulfuratus; assembly: GCA_013399055.1. Classification (NCBI taxonomy): domain Eukaryota; kingdom Metazoa; phylum Chordata; class Aves; order Piciformes; family Ramphastidae; genus Ramphastos; species Ramphastos sulfuratus. The sequence continues at coordinate 36,302 of WBNM01045861.1, forward strand.
GTTCTCATTACTGACTCATTCTAGAAAAGGCGAGAGTCTCTGCTTTCCTTTTACCAAGTACCTAAGGAGGGTTGTAGGAAGTCATGCAAACCAAGCTCTATTTTTCCAAATCATGCCTGGAGCAGCACTGTTGTCAGTCTTGTAATGAAGGTTCAGATAGAACTATCTGGACCAGTATATAATGCCTTCTACTAATTTTGATTAGCACTTCATTGTCAAATGGTTCTGCTAACCCTCAGCAGAACTATTTGTGCTGTTTTTTCTGATAAAAGCTGAGAAACTGTGCTCTCATTAGTGTCAGTTCCCTGAAGTTCTGGCCATGATCACACAGGAACTGGAGAACTTCACAGTGGATCACAGTACCGAGCATATATGGAACTGCTTTTTGGGGCTTATGACTAATGTGTGGAGGCTGAAAAAATAGCACCTTAACTTGGATTCTCCCCTCATTTTTTTTTTAAATCCTATTTCTGTTTCTTGGAATAATTTTCTAGTGGTTCCCTCCTTCTGATTGTTGCAGATCTTAAATCTCATTCTAGTTTCATAATTCCTGTTTTTTCTTTATATGTGTTTTTCCCTCACCTTTGAGCTGACTGTGAATCTTACTGCACAATTTAATAATCTCTTAGAGATTCCTCTCACATAACATTAGGATTTCTCCACTATGGCAAAAAGCCCCATTTGTATTAATTCTCCTGTGCAAACACCCTCTGCATAAGCTTTGCCATTACTCTTTTACATAATTGGAAATGATGCTGAAATACCAAAGTGAGATGCTTGTTCTCTTTAAAATTCTTTTATCTACTGTTATTCTTTAGCATGCTTGCTTAGTTGATTTTTGGGGGGATTTGTTTGGTGGGTTTTGTTTGCTTGTTTCATTTAAGGTTTGCTTGTTTTGTTTAGGGCTTGGTTTGGTTTTTTTTTTCCCTGGGCCAGGCACTAGCAGCATTCATTTCCTTCAGATTTTATGCACAAATTTGCTGTTTGCATCACTAAGATGCAGTGTAAGCTGCTGCAAATCCTGCTTCACGCAGAACATACACTGCCTCTGAGATAAAGAGTTTTCTGTTGACAAAATACACTTCAATATAAGAGATTAAATTTAATTAGGTGGAATTCCAAATAGGAGCTGTAGTATTTCAGTCAGTATGGTTATTAATAGAATTAATTTGCTCAGCAAAATTGCCGGATTCAGACCACTGGCAGAAACAAAAATTAAAAGCTTAGCCAGTACTGTTGTTCATTTTCTTCCCTTTCCCCCTCTTTTTCTTTTTCAGTCAGACACAGAGTTTTGGGATAAAATGCAAGCAGAATGGGAAGAAATGGCTCGCAGGAACTGGATTTCAGAGAACCAGGAAGCACCAGGACAAGTCACAATCTCAACCATTGAGAAGGTAACACAAAGTTTTTAATACAGTACATCCTTCCTGTGAAACTGTGGGTGAGCCTCAGCTATTCAAGGGAATCCATAAAAATATTTGGGACATGGAAGCTAATTTTATCCAAAAGAGATCATCCTCTGTTTGTGGGTGGGGTAGATTTAAAAGCCCTTACCGCAATGAGACACATCTAGACTTGCACACTGCCAAAGGGATCATGAGGCAAACTGATGGATTCTGGGGGCTTTTGAAGAGCACTTAAGGAACAGCACCAAATTAAAAAATCTAGGCTGGTACATTTAAACACTGCTGAGGATAGAAATGATAGAGATTCTCTCTCTCTTCTCCATTCCCTCCATTGTATATATTAATTTGATTTGTGTAGCTGATACTAGCATATACCCTTTATACTGCACTGGCAGAAAAAAAACACAATTCAAAGACATTCTAAAATAAACTCAGGTGCTTGCAAAACTGTTCTGTGTCTTGAAGGTTAATTGAAGATTTGAGGGTATCAACAGGCATCAGGTTACAAGCACTGCAGGGAGTGAAGTGCTTGATGTGTGCTCTTTACCATCAAATTGGATGCTATGGGCTCATGCTAGGTTCAGTTCCGCTATTATCGCAGGCAGCGCGAGTTGTTGCCATTTTCTTTGATGGGAGCAGGAGGGCTCAACATGAATACCAGTAAATATCACTTCAGAGCTAAAGTCAAACTAAAGAGAGCAGAACCACAAGTGTCCAGCAACGCTGACTTTTTAACACTTCTCATTGAAATTGCATAGGGGAGCTCATACTGTTTTCATAGAAACAAAGGATGCTTACGTCCAGTTGGATAAGAGAGTCATTTTAGTCTTACAGAGTTGCCATTCCTTGCTACAGTGCTTCATCATGGGTCCATTATCTCTTTTCTGCAGGGTTATTATTTCCATACTGAGAATCCCTTCAAAGACTGGCCTGGGGCTTTTGAGGAAGGACTGAAAAAAATGAAAGAAGGTGACTTGCCAGTTACAATCTTATACCTGGAGGCTGCTATTTTACAGGAACCCAATGATGCAGAGGTATTCACTTGTGCCTTTTACTGATAAAGGAAAAGGGGACTCCCTTTAGCATGCAGTGATGGAATGATTTCAAGGCCCAAACCTTTGTTAGTCATAACTGACTTGAACAGATTGAACGCTGATGGCAGTTTTGGAATAGTGTATGCCTTGAAATAGATAAAGGTGACCTCTTCATGAGAGGAAGTTTTGGAAATTATATAATTTCCAAATTGCCCTTTAAAAGCATTCAGAAGAGACAGCATTTTGATTTTTTTCCTTCTTTTCCTAATGTTTCCAAACTACCTTTTAAACATTACTGAAAAAACTACTGTTTTGGATTTAACAAGAGTGTTGACAAATATTTTAAAGTTACATCAATTTCTGCAATGTTGATGGTTTCAGTGAGTATATATTTAAAGTCTCTTTTCTGCAAAACAAAATATGTAGAGTGTAAGTATCTAGGTCTCTTTGAATCTATTGCTACATAAAGTAGCAGGATTAGAAAAAAAGAAGAGAGACCTCAGACCCTGTAGAATCCCTTTAACCTCTACAACTTAATAATTGCTTTTCACTGTTTTCCATGCAATTCTAGCAATGTTAAAATGTGTAGTAACTCAAATTTAAGCAATAAGCATGTGATCACACACTGACAAAACATCTTTGCATTTATGGGCCCAAAGATGTTAAAAATTGCATTGATTTGTACTGTTGGTATGCATGTTGTAGCAAAACCTGTAGTCAGTGCCAGAGAGAACTGCTATTTTTATTTACCCTGCTGCTTAACAGTGCTATTAGTTGTAACTTTGCTTGCAGTTTGGTTGTGTGTCTTTAACAAAGTAACACCATGATGATTATTTTTGCAGGCCTGGCAGTTCCTGGGCATAGCACAGGCAGAGAATGAAAATGAGCAGGCAGCTATTGTCGCCCTCCAAAGGTAGATGAAGATAATTGCTAAATAAGGGGTCTGATGAGGATTAGGTAATGGTGGTCTAGGTGTATTTAATGTTATACTTGCCTTGTAACATGAAGCATTTGTTTAAACAAAGTAAAGCACTGACATAGAGACAGAAATCTTCTCGGTGATTTCAGAGGAACAAGTAGTGATTAATATTTCTGCTTTATTAAATGAGTTCAATATTTAATCTAATAATTGAAGTAATTGGAAAAAAAGGAGAAGTTAAATGGCCTGGTAAACATGAATTAGGCATAATGCAAATAAAGTGCCTTCTTGGTATTCCAGCTGCTTTGCATATTTTCTGTAGTCTGTCCTTTAATGAAGAGGTTTTCTTAATTGCATTGAGCTCCCTTCAGCTGCTGAATACTGAACTGACAGTATTTGTAGGCTGATGGAGATGTGAGGAGCATGGTATGCTTGTGTGTGAGATATCAGCTTCAAAATACCACCATTATTATTACCTTTCTGTAGTGGGTTTTCAAGTTTTCATTTGAAGCAGTTAGCTTTTCCATATGCAGTTGCATTAGCAATGTTAACCCTCAGGTCATTTCACCTAAGGACACTCTCACATGTTTATATGTAACTTCTTAGCTTACCTGGATAGAAACTCGAGGGGTTGCCTGATTTGGAGCTTGCTCATCCCCAGAGTTTTGAAACAAGTAACAGTGATGTTCACAAAATAGGTTAGGCTCTGTTTTCAGTTAATGGCATGTAACTGCAGAAAGACTGCTCCAGATTGGCTCCAGCTTTATCAAAGGAAAAGATAATTTAAGATGCATGAGAAGAGTCATAGGGATGGAAGAAATTTTGTTGTAAAACACTTTTTTTGTACAGCTGCAAACTATCTTAAATAGTTTGCTTGAATTTATGTGAATGTCTCTCCATCTACTAGAGCAATACTATTAAAAAATGACTCTTCCAACATTTACTCATAACCAGGATGAAAACAAATCTTGTCAGGAAGAACTTCTTTACAGTGAAAGTGGTGAAACACTGGAATAGGTTGCCCAGAGAGGTTGTGGATGCTCCCTCCCTGTTCAAGGCTAGGTCGGATGAGCCCTTGAGCAACCTGTTGTGGTGGGAGGTGTCCCTGCCTGTGGCAGGGGTTGAACTATGATCTCTGTACATGTGTATGCACAGCAATGTGCATGTCTACGTGTCTGTACACATACACACAATGCACTTAGCACACAAAAATAAGGCAAAGCCCCTCCTTTAAAAGTATTATTGGGTAGAACTTACTTGGATGAGTGATTTTTTTTTTTTTTTAAACACAGATTATGTTGGAAGAATTCAAGAATTGTGTTTGGCTGAAAAAAATACCTCAATATATTTTTATTTTCTGCCTCAGGTGCTTGGAACTACAACCAAACAACCTAAAAGCTCTGATGGCCCTGGCTGTAAGCTATACTAACACTGGCCACCAACAAGAAGCCTACCAAGCTCTAAGAAACTGGATAAAGCAAAATCCAAAATACAAGTACATAGCAAAAAGTAAAAAAGGGTCCCCAGCACTTACAAGGAGAATGTCTAAGACATCAGATGAAAGGTAAATGTAGTGGAAACCCTGATGATGGAAATTTTAATGATGTCACTGGAAATGATGGTGTGTGCAGTGCCCCCTTACTTTGTAGAAGTCCAGCCTGTGTTCTGTGGTGAAAGATTCAATGTTTCTAGTGGCAGGAGTGGGAAGCCAACAGAGGACATTCGGTTTGATGACTTATGGCTGTATGGAAGTTAAAAACTAAATTAAAAAGGAAAAAAAAAAAACTTAAAAATACATGCTTCCTTCTAGCTCCCATCACTTTCTTCTGACCCTGCCTGCTGCCTCTGTATTCCCACATCCTGGACCCTCACTCTTCAGCTGCTTCAAAATCCATAACAGCCTTGCATCCTGCTCTACAAGCGTATGTTCTTCCTACTGTTCCAACCAAGCTATCAGATCCAGGAATGATAGCTGTTTTGCAGTGGGACATGGCTTCAGTTCACTGAAAGTATTGGGAGGTAGCATCTGCTGATTTAAAAGCCATTCTGGTTCCAGTGAAAGAGACAATGCAGTCGTTTCATCTGACTTCAGCCTAGCATCCTGTACTGGGAGCTGGGAACCATTTTACATAACCAAAAAAGTCATGAGTTGGCAGCCCTTTGTCACGATTTCATGAAGTCAGTAAATAAGAACCTCTGAACTGGAAGATGCACAAAAAAAGACATTAAAGGCATAAACATGACTGACAGAACTAAAAGTCTGGGGCTATCTCACTGCTTGTTGTTTTGAAGACAAAATTATTTGATGTGTTAATGTTTTGCCCTCAGCTAACAAGCCCTGGGTTGACAAGATAATTTAGTGTCAGCAGAAATAAAATATGCAAGTTCTACTTAATTGATAAGTGTGCTATTCTGCTTTGGTTTCAGCCTCCTGACATCTGGTGTGGTCAGTGAAAAGGTTTAATGAAGCCTACAGGGGCTACATAAGTCTTAACTTTTAGTATCTTTTCTCAGAGGTCTTGGCTGGTCACTTGATCTATTCTTGTAAGAATGACTATTTTTGCCAGTAAAGGACATTTTAAATCTGAGAAACTTACCCAATTTTAACACTTTTAATCAGCCTTCTTGTTACCTCACTTGGTTCATAGCTATACTTTGACTTTGTAGGATCATAGAACATTTTAGCTTGGAGGAAGACTTTTAAGATCCTGGAGTTTAAATACAAAACATAGTACCAAGTCCACCATTAAACCACATTAGCAAGCACCACATCTACACTTCTTTTAAATATTCCCAGGGATGGTGACTCCACCACTTCCCTGGGCAGCCTGTTCCAGGGCTTGACAACCCTTCCTGTGAAGTTTTTCCTAATGTGCAACCTAAAGCTCCTCTGGTACAGTTTGAGGTCATTTCCCTTTATTCTATTACTTGTTACTTGGGAGAAGAAACCGATACACCCATACCTCGCTCCAACCTTCTTCCAGGTAGTTGCAGAACAGTAAGGTCTCCCCTCAGCTGACTTCTCCAGGCTAAACAATGCCAGTTGCCTCCACCACTCCTCAAAGGACTTCTTTTGTTCACTGTACAGGTGAACTTTATTATACAGGTGACATTTGTTATTCCTGACACAAGTTTACAGCAGCAGCTGAAAGTGAATCTCTGCCATGAAGAAGCTTAATTCCAAGTTTTAGGAGAGATCCACTACAAGGGGTTTCATTTCTAGCCACGTGATCAGTGATATTTGCAAAGAACCCTAACAGGGAATTTAATTTAATTTTTTGCCCTTGTCTAGCTCATTGCTTGAAGAAGTGAAGGATTTGTACCTGGAGGCTGCTCACCAGAATGGTGACATGATCGACCCTGACTTGCAGACAGGACTTGGAGTTCTTTTTCACCTGAATGGAGAATTTAACAGAGCAATAGATGCGTTTAGTGCTGCTTTAACTGTTCGGCCAGAGGTACAATTTATGCTTTTACATTTTTAGGAATTTAGCTTTAGAGGCCATTTTCATCCCTCCCACCTTGATCAGGCTATTATTAATGAGATGTCACTTCAGCCATTAAAATTTTAATACCTGAAATAGAAATGTTAATTACAACACGGACTCATTTAGAAGCAGATTTATACATGTCCAGTATCGAGCCGTGTGCTGATTAATTGTAGTGGTTATATAAAGATGCCATAATCATGAGTCAGAACGTCACAGTCTATGTCAGTTAAGAGAAGATATTCTTATTTTCTGCAGTCCTCCTTACTTTGCAAGCAAAAATGAGCTATTATGTCCCTTTTTGACACCTACATTAGAAAATTAATTTTCTCACCAGGACTATACATTATGGAACCGTCTTGGAGCAACCTTGGCAAACGGAGATCGAAGTGAAGAAGCTGTTGAGGCCTACACACGTGCTTTAGAAATACAACCTGGCTTCATTAGGTCCAGGTACAACTTAGGGATAAGCTGCATCAACCTAGGGGCATACAGGTAAGTCACAAAGATGAGTAAACAAAAAAGTCAGGGATCATAACTACAAAGTGAAAAGTCACTTTCTAGCTGGAGCTAAGAAAGAAATCATAGAATCATAGAATGGTAAGGTTGGAAGGGACCTCAAGGATCATCCAGTTCCATCCTCCTGCCATAGGCAGGGACACCTCCCACTAGAACAGGTCACTCAAGGCCTCGTCCAACCTGAACACTGCCACAACCTCCCTGGGCAACCTGTGCCAGTGTCTCACCACCCTCACTACAAAGAACTTCCTCCTAACATCCAGTCTAAATTGCCCATTGCCCCTCATCCTGTCATTACAAGACCTTGTCAATAGTCCCTCCCTAGCCTTCCTGTAGGCCCCCTTCAGATACTGGAAGACTACTCTAAGGTCTCCTGGAAGCCTTCTCTTCTCCAGGCTGAAGAGCCCCAACTCTTGTAGCCTGTTCTTATAGGAGAGCTGCTCCAGCCCTGTGATCATATCACAGAATCACAAAATGTTAGGGGTTGGAAGTGACCTTGAAAGATCATCCAATCCAACCCCTCTGTCAGAGCAGAATCACCTACAGTAGGTCACACAGAAACATGTCCAGGTGGGTTTTGAATGTCTCCAGAGAAGGAGACTCCAAATAAAGCTACATAATCTTAGTTATTTTAAAACTTTTTACAAAGTAAAAAAAAAAAAAAAAAAACCAAAAACCACCAAAACAAAAAACCAAACAAACCACAAAGCAGCAATACTTCTCCTACTCTAAAAATTCTACACATCAGAACCACTGAATGGTTCTGTAAGCTGCTTAAGGTTTGTTTTGTTTCAGCTCTAAGAGCAAGTATTCTTATCATACCCAGTGGTGTTGTTCTAACACATAAACATAGTTCTGTGCTTAAGAGTTTTTACAGAAGCAATATAAGAACCTGTCTTTAGAAGGAAAATTTCATTTTAACTGCTTCAAGTACCTAATGGCATCAAAAGCACTTTTGGTACATCCTTCAGGAATCCAGAGTGGTATTCCAGAGTCCCAACTGTCATTGTAAAACAGTTAAGGTGAAGGAGAGTTGCACAGCAATTGACACAATATGCCCCACATGTTCCAATAGACCAAGCTCTGCATTACTACAGGCTATGTCTACCTGTTTAAAGAAAACCAAGCAGGAACAACACAAAGAGACTGATGAATCACATTGTAAAATAACATACTTGAGTTTAGCACAGAATTTTAGGAAGTTTTACTCTAGTTGTTAAGCAAATTATATTGCTTATTTCTTTTTTTTTTTGTTTCCCCTGCAGAGAGGCTGTCAGCAATTTCCTCACTGCTCTCAGTTTGCAAAGAAAAAGCAGGAATCTACAACAGGTTCCTCATCCTGCTCTATCAGGCAATATTTGGGCTGCACTTCGAATTGCTCTGTCTATGATGGACCAGCCAGAACTATTCCAAGCTGCCAACGTGGGTGATCTAGACATTCTGTTAAGAGCTTTCAATCTAGAACCGTAATAAAAGGTATTCGCAAATGGGTTCAATTCAGTTAGATAACAGAGAACTCTTTTAATACTCATCTCCAAATGACCACATTTTCCAAAAGATCACGGCTGTAAATCAGTAGGGGAATTCTCTTGGACATTATTCAAAAAGGAAAAGTTCAAAAGCACAAAATATTGTAAATAAATTGGAACTCAAAAGGCTTGAAACGAGCTGTGACTAATCTGACAAAGCCCTGAACTAGACGAAATAACCATTTCTGAAGAATATTCATCCCGTGCAAGCTATATCTGTCTCTGTAGACACAGCTATACAAAGAAATGTATATTGAGAACAAACCTAGATAATCATTATTGCACATTAGAATGGCAAGCAATGCATCCAGGGAACCTGCTTAGCAGCTCATCGCTCTATGCTGACATCACTTTGCCCTACAATGTGGATTCCATATCCTTTGGTTTCTTTGTCGAAAAGTTTTCTCCAGATCCACTTTTTTACCATAGCTCTGAAAACAGATGCATGTAAAATTGATGTATTTTGGTTTGAATATATTTATTAGTTAGCAGATGAGAAATGTTTTGCTTCCAAAGGTACCTTGATTAATTTGGGCCCAGTTCTGCGGGCTCAAAGTTGTAAACCATGTGCAATGTTAAGAGGAGCATTGCACATGCAGGTCTGTGGGAGTAGGCCATGTACATATGGGAAGGCCAAGTGTTGCCAGCAGAAGCAGTCATTTGCACTAGAATTGTTGCTGTTCAAACCAGCTCTCCTGATCTTGGACAGGGTATGTCTGTTTCAAAGGAGCTCATAGCAGGATCTGCACCTATCTATGTACTTATGCACTTTAATCTTTCTCTCTGTAAAATAGTGCTATGCTTTTATTTTAATTACTAACAATGGAATGTACAGGATAGCCTTGTTGGCAACAAAGGACCAAATATCATTTCCTGAAATGTGATGAGAGGGTTTTCAATATTCTTATGTTTAAAGAAATGCAAATACAGCATAAATTGCAATATCTATTAAAGATTGTTCTGTTATGCATCCACCAGGTACTATACACATACATGCATGTGCATGCACATACATGTTGTATGTGATCTATGTCATTGCAGAACATAGTAAGCCACAGATCTTTATTGCAAATAAAGTCTTCACAGCAGTTCGTGCCTGCAGACCATGCTCAAGGGAAAACCTCCCCTGAAAAGAATTGGTCTATACAATGCTTGCAGTATTGAGACTAAGATTTGATGCTGCTGTTACAGCAAGCAGTAGCAAAAGTCTCAGTGACCTCCATCATAGCTGATTAAATCCTAACATCACTATTTGTAGCTGATCAAAAATGTGTATCTATGTCTGTGTGTATATATGTGTGTTTGTACATATATATATGCACATATGCACAGGCCCCATGCTAATTTTCCCTGATGAGATGAATGGGGAACAGTACTGGGGGCAGCACTCTGCCACAGGATGCACGGATGGGTTCAGCTTCAGCCAAATGCATTTAGCTCAAGGTGAATGCATCAATCAAAGATAGGAATAGAAATTTTTAAGGAGGTACTTTTCAGTTGTTGGTAATTTTTGTATTTTTTTTCCTAAATAATGAGGGATGAAAAGTGCAATTAGATGGCTACTGCGTTGGTCTGTGGTCAGGAATTCAATGTGCAGGGTAGCTATTGGAATGTGCTAGGAGTGGCACAAATAGCACATTTCCTATAAGCAGCATGAAAGAAAAAAATCCATCCCAATCAGCTGGATTAAAAAAAAAAGAAAAACAACCAAACCAAAAATCCAACTGTACAGATCACAGAGAAAGAAGCTTTTTGGGAATTGGACAGTTTCACCAGTACAAACAAAGTTTCTCGCAGCTGTCTGTTATTTTGAGCAACCACTTAAAGGAAGATTTCATGTAAGACAGTGTAATTACTGCATCTAATCACCAACTATAGTTTGTCAAAGAAAAATAATCAATTCTCGTTAAAAAATAAAAAGCTTGCCCCTCTCTCATTCCCACAGAACAGAGATGCTGAAACAGCTACAGAATTATTTTTTGGTAGTGCTTTATTAATTTATTGCTTACTTATATATTCCTATTTATCTATCAAGTGTTTCATAACTGATTCCTGCCCCTTTCTCTTAAGGACTGTTTAGCAAGGACCGATTGGGAATGTCACTTTAGCTAAATGGGCTGCTGTATGCATTTCTGCTGACAGCAGTTTGCTCTTTTGCTTTGACAGAGATGTGTGATGACAGCTCTCTATTGATAAGGCAAGAGCAGAAGGTGCAGTGCAATTGAATCTGGAAGGTGATAAGAGAGAAAGGAGGCAGCTTTGAGAAGAGGCTGTAAAGCAAAGGCATATGTGCTTAGATTTTGCTTGATGCCTTGCCATTACACAAGTTCTAGAATATCCTTTGTGCTGTGGTGTAAGATAATCAGTGCTCATCCAGAGGAATGAGCTGCTCGGGAGCTTTACTTTTATATCTTTCAAATAAAAAAAAAAAAAAACCAAACAAACAAAAAAAAACCCCAAACCTAAAACATAACTGCTTGACTTCAGAGTCAGAATGACAAGGGCCATTTGGTACAGATAGCAGTTCACTAAGCTTTCTCTAACACGTGGAGTAACAATTCTGCCAGAAGGTCTGATAATTTTTAGCTTCCCCCAGAAGAACAAAATAGGTCATTTTTTATTTATCCTGGGATGCGCTGCTCAAAACTGCATTCATCTGCTGATAGGTGTCCACACCCAGTGAACTGGTACAAGGACAGTTGTCTGTGAAAGCCTAGAGACAAATCACCAGGGCTGAACTCTGCTTCCAAGGGGATACTCAGGCCCCCAGCTCACTCCAAGTGCTGCAAGCCTCTTGCGCTGGATGCAGGCTGCGAAGCCTGTCCAAAGAGAGTGTGCATACTCTTACAGCTTACCCTAGCTGTTCTCTCCTGGTTTAGAGATCTAGCTAACCACGTACCACTAGAAGATACTGCATGAGGAAAAAAAATAAAGCAGAGTTGCAGGGGCATATGTCCTCATACTAGACATCAGTTCTGGCCTGGTCTGTGTGGGAGACTAGCCAGAGACTGAGCTCACCTCACTCTAAAGAGGTCCAGCTCAGCAACTCTTGGAGCTTCTGGGGACTTTTCAACATCCTGGGCTTTATCTCCCTCAGCCCCCACTGCCAAGCACGGTCAGTGCAGATGACAGGAAGAGATACAGCTTTGATCTGACCTCCTCATGGTGTTAAATATTCAGTGGTAAGCACACATATTTGCCTGAAAGACCAAGAGGAAACATATGAGGAGGCTGTGGCATATTAACACCCTGAAGAGGAAATTCATCTACTCATACTTCTAACCAAGCATGAGGTAGGATAAATAAGGCTGCTGCTGAACAGTAGCAGATTGAGCCTGAGAGTGATAGACAGGAAATCTGGGGCCTGCTTTCAGTGCTCCCTGTGAGCTCAACCAGCCCAAAACCTCCTGCAGTCCCTGACTCGGCCAGGTAGGCAAGGAAGGAAGATGAGCAAATAACAAACATCACAGGGCTGCATGGGTGAGGTCAGCACTTGTGTGAAGTGAAAGGTAACACTCAAATACAAGGTTGCTCAGGTCTAAGTGAGGAAGTGGCTTCATGCAAGGACTGGCAATTTCAGCAGAGGAGACTTGGGAGACATTTCAGGATAACAGCTGAACAGCAGCTGTAGAGTGATGGCAAATTAAAGTGCTGTGATGGTTTATCATCATCATCTCCCACCAGTTTCCCACTCTTGTTACTCCTCTCTTTCTCCAGAGATGATTTATCACTGCCAGGTAATTAATTCCAAATTTTTCAATCTTTCTTCTATTTTATATTTCCTGTGGTTAAAAATTGTTTTCCTAACCCCAGCTTGTGACTGACACTCTCCTCTGCAAAGCTTTATGAATATTTACATCCTGCAAGTCTGATCCATCAAGCTGCTAAACACAAAGTCTTTGCAGGAGTGCCCAGCACTTTGCAGGATTAGCTCATGTGCATGCATTCAGCAATGGGACCAGGGCTGGCCTCTGATGCTGCTGCACATGCTGAGCAGGCACTGAAATTAAACTGATTCTTGGAGGAGTGAGGCCTTGCAGCAAAAGCAACAGGCTCACTTCTGGCTGATCTCTTTAAACCATAACGAGTTTAGAAATCTTGTTGCAATAGACTGGTTTATGTGGGTTTGAAGAATTGATATATCCTTAGGTAAACACATACACATATCTGTATCTAAGGGTATCTTATGATCTGATAAATCACAGCACTTGTAAAAACATTGAGGGGGAGGTTCAAATGACACAGAGCCTCACTTGACAATATTGCATGCAACTATGTTAACAACCACACTGCACTATTAACACAAAGCATGCAGCTCTACTACTTGAGTATATGTTTACAGGATGCATGCAGAAGGCCCACACATAGGGTATTTTTAAACTATTGATTGGTATCTTCTATGGGATGTTTTCAAAGTACTTTGCATCTGCCAAACTCACAGCCGAGTTGCTCATGTTATTTGGAACATGTTAGACCCAAATGCAGAGCCCTTTTTAAATCCCATCCTTAGAAATCACTTTGTGTTGTGGATTTCATGTTTGCTTCAAGTGTTTAATTAAGGACAGACAACTGTAGTAACTGCTTTTGCAGATATGTTTGAGTATCTTCTTAAGAATTAAAAAGCTAAATGTGCGCAGCTTCCATATTTTCTTCTCTATTCTAAGCCAGAGGGCATCAAACCAGAGAAAAAGATTCCCAGAACCAGCAAAAATACTGTCCACACTTACTCACCATGGCCAAGCTTCTCAAAGTTCCTCACTATCTCTGAAAGCAGCTTGGTGGCTGACTGACCTATCTGAAATATGTAGATGTAAACCTTGACAGGATCAGAGTATCTGCTGCATCCACTGATTTCAGCTGCAGACACTTGAAGTCAGCTGAAAGCTCAGATCACCAAATTAAGCGTGAAGAGCTAATGAGCCAATTTACAAAACTTGTGCCTGTCAGGTGAAATGGAGGACCCTGACACCAAGAGATGAGCCAAGTTGATCCTAGGAACATCCATAGAGCATGAGCCCCTGTAACACAAAAGGCACCGCAACAGAAATCATAACTGATACAATTCCTGGCAGCTGCAGAGGCAAAGCAGGAGGCCTAAAACCATTGCCTCTTGCAGCCAGTGACAACTGGAGTGAAACATAAATTGGTTGTAGATCTCTTTTGCCCAAACACGCACCTGCAAAATGAGACATTAGTTACTTTGCATGAATAACCTGCACAGCTGAAAAAAGAGATTTCTGGTCACCAGTGTTGTCAGCTTAGCAGTCTGCACGGTGAATCTATGTAATAAATGTTTATAAATTACCAATAGTGAGTATTGGCTGATAACAGTGATAGACAAAATGCACAGCACGTTGTGAAAAATACGTGGTGGGTATGCAATACTGTATTATCTACTGTTCAAACCTCACCTAGGCTAGCAAGCAGATTCCTTCATTGTAGTTCTACTGGGTTTGGACTAGATGAAATAAATCAGAGAAAAGGAGTGCCATGCATGAAGAGATCACTGACACTTTGAACAAACATCAGCAAAATGAAAGACAAGCGTGTCACAGAATCCACAGGAAGTTACAGAGCCTTAACCCACAAAGCAACAGGTATCAGGTATGGGAAAGACAGAAGGAATCTAAGTTCTCCTAAAATTAGCTGTACTTTTGCCAATGCTTGCACATGTGACAGCCCATTGAGCAAGCCTGCATGGTCAAGACTTAATGCGCTTCGATCTTTTTTTCCCCTCTTCCACATTTTTAGAATGCCACTGGCATCAGCTAAACCCTTAATTTAAATAGCCTTTTTAATAACAGTAACCTGTTGTAAATTCAGAAATAAAAAAAGAAATCAAAACATTTATAAATATATTTTATATATCAGAGTCTAACATATCTAGAGTAAAACTAAAACTGTATCGTTTCGAGCGGCATTCTGCGCAGCTGCTTCTATATGCTGTCAACTGTTTGAAAACCTTTGCAATCTTGCATCAGTTCTTTTGGCTTTATTTTTAAGCCAATATACAGGGAAGAAGAGATGATAGGGCTGGCAGATACTTTCTCCTGAGCCATCTGAAGAGCCCTGCTGCTGCACAGACTCCCATCGCTCACTTAACTCGGTGTGCTGATGGTTAAGTGCGGGTGCAAGGCTCCGCAGGGCGGTGAGAGTTCAGCCCCGCACCCGAATGTTTACATTTCCCTTACAAAGGTTCATATGGACCCAGACTGAGAATCTGACTGTGAGTACATATGGAGTAAAAAGATTTGTTTCTTACTACAGGTAACTTTGCCTCTGTAATACTTAGTGCATTATCAGCTGTGTATAAAATTAAACACAGACCTGTAGTTTACTGATGCTTTAATTTGATGTTTCCTTGCACTGCTGTTGAAAATAATCAATTTCCTCAGAAATGAGCAATGTGCATATTGGATGTGTTAACTTTACATAGATTACTATTTGCAGAGCACCACATTTAATGTAGTATTTTTGTACTGTAATGGAAGCATGCCTTCCTTGGGTTCTTTTCCACATATTAAATGGTATTTATTTACCTGTATTTATAACTGTGCAATTTTTAAATATGTTTTAAAAATAAACTTTGTCTGTGGCTTCAAATATTTCAAAATCTCTTTTCAATTTCAAAATGGTCTTGACTATAACTACTTGAACTGAAAGGAAGAACCTACTTCTTCAAGTGAAATAAAGGGGGTTTTTTTAATGGGGTCTTCTATCCTCTTGCTTATGATGTGAACATGCTTCTCTGCTTAAAAACAAAGCCCAGAGGATGCTCTTTTCTTTACCATTTTTCACACATTCATTGTTACTCTGAGGCAGATTTATTGTGTGCAGTTCTGNTTTTTATTTCAGGATGTTGGTCAATTATACTTACAACTGGAATTTATACTAGCTGAGGTCAGGCCCAAAGGATTTTGCACATACACTCTATATAAGGAAAAAATAAAAATTTGATCAGAATTTTTCCTGGTGATCATGCAACTGCATCCCCCAAAACCAGTGATACTACAACAGTAACAACATTACAACACAATTGTTCTAAAATAACAAAGCCAACTTTCAGTGACTGAAATCATTACTCAAGCAACTTCCCATAAAGCCACATAAACCACAGTGGGAATTGCCCACGGGTACTTCCCAGTTTTGGCTCTGCTGTGATGAAGCAAAAGAGCTGACAGAGTAGAAATTACATCATCTTTATGTTTGTGCTACAGGATGATAGCATAAGCACCAACATAAAGGGCATCAAGTTCCTGTACACTGCTGTGGACAGAGAAATGACAAGGGGGCAGTGACAGAGCAGAGGGCTAGTGACAAGGCAGGACAGCGCTGGTATGGATCTGAAAATGGACATGTGGGTTGCTCCAGAAAACCCCCAACTGGTACAGCCACAGTTTGCCTGTAGAAGGCTGTCATAAAAACCACCTGTCTGCAAACTTTAGCAGAACCTCCCATTACAGAAGCAAAAGGAACAGACACTAAAACTGCACTAACTTTTAGGGTGCAGGCAATGGGTTCTCTTGACACTGGTGTCTTTTGCCAGATGTTAAGGCTCATTTTGTTCTTGCTGCTCAAGAGTTACCAACAAAGAAGCAGCAGGAATGCCCATTATGTGTTCTGCAGGGAACACAGACCAGGAACAAGGCACTGCAGTCCTGAAGCCAAGCAAAGACAGTGGTTGGGAGAAAAGCCAAACCCTACATGGAAAACTGCTCACAAAATCACTGGCAAGGGTGCTGGTAAAGAAGGCTCCAGCAGCAGCTGTCACTCATTCACTCTCTGCAGTATTTTTCTGGCATTTGTCTCTTCACCACAGCTGTCAGTGCTTTCCCTATTCATGTTATGCTTGTAGCACACCTAAGGGACAGAGGTGCTACTTCTCATTTCAGCAAGGGGGAGCAGAGATGAAGGGGTAGGAGGGTATCAACTCATCAGTTATCCAATACTTCCACAAGCTGTTCAGAAAAGGTAGCAGGAACAAATCTTGTACAGGAAGTTCTTGCATTAAGTCTGAATAGAGCCCTTTAACAAGGAGCCATGTTCTCTAACCTCTTCCAGCTGCTATAACTGCTGTCAACACAGTGCAGCGAGACTTGCCATGGTCACAAAGGACTTCTGTGACAGAAAAGGAACCAAGATGGATCATTAAATTTGGACTCCAGGAGATAAACATTTCTTATCATTCAACACTTCACATGTCCTCTACTTCTATGTCAGGAAATGCCACCTATAGCTTTATATAGGTTTACTTCTTACCTCTCTTCCGGTCCCCAGTCCCATGATCCTATAAAAAGATGAAAAGGTTGCCATGCCTTGGGCTTCTTCTCTGGTCTGTTCTTGCATCTATCAAAGAGTCTCAATGGTCATACTGCTCTGTAAAGCCATTAAACAGGAGGAAAGAAGTCTTCTCTCCTTTTACTGAACAGGAGATTAAATTTCTGAATGAACATGAGGATAAAGCAGGAATTTAGGAGTGAAATGACAGCATTCTTCCATATGAGTTTTGTCATCCCTTGTGTTCAAAGAACATCAGCTGGCTTAAAAGTTAAAAATGACAACAACAAAAAAAAAAATCAATCTTCATTTAAATTCTATTTTCCCATGTTTTATATCCACCCTGAATGTGGGGATTTTTTTTTAACCCATAAAAATGCCATGAGTCACAAGAAATCAAGACTCTCACACACCTCTTTGTTCCCAGTGCAGCTTTTTTTACTTAAAATACCAAACATGACCACAAAGAGTAAGAAGAGAGGTAGCATCAAAACATACTCAGTCTATTCCTCTTCAGTGTAGACAGGAAAGAAAGATGCAAGAACCCACACAGTCACAAGAGGTGAGAATTATTTCTTTTTAATTTAAAACAGTTGCAACAATGTCATTCACAACCTTTCTCATCTCAGACAAATACTCTCCAAAATGTTAACAGTGCTTCAAGCAAACAACTCTGAAGGGTGCAAAGTAAACCAGTACAGACACTTCCAGGATACAACAGTAAAACCCCTGAAGAGTGGATAGAAATCTCAGCCATTATGGATGGGAAAAGAACCAAAAGTTGTGTCCAGTCACATATTTTGCATAGTCTTCCAGTGCACCAAACCAGTAAAGAAGACAACAATGGGTGCTGCCAGGATGGAGAACAAAAGGAATGAATTGGAGGTGCTTCTGAAACAATCTAACAAGCTCTGGTTGCATCTGTGTTCAGTGTGCATTATAAGCCAGTGGTGGCTGCCTGAATCCAAGAAACTGGACTGCTGCTGGTTTCAGTTACACCAAAGTATGTCAGAAGCAATGCCACTGAACTCAGGAGAATTACAAGAAACATCTACACTCCTTTTTAAACCGTGGCTCTGAATAAATTAAATTTTTATCCTAATTACATCTTAGCTAGGAAGATTAAATAGGAGTTTATGCCCACATGTCTTTCAGAGATTGGAGACTGTGACTCAGAATGAGGGGTCTACTGGATTCAGCACACTGCCAGGAGTGAGAGGAGAAAAGGAAAACAAGGAACAGTTGTTGATTAATTTCTTTCTTCCACTTTCCTAATTTTAATGTATCACAACAAAAAGTGAAAAAACTGTCCAGGAGACAAGACCACTATTTGCTGTCAAGTCCTGGCTTGCCATAACTCTCAGGTTAGATTGTTTCAAACAGCTCACAGTGATTTTTCTTCCTCCATCCTTTTTTTGTCAAGAAGACGTCAGCACAGCTAACCCTGCCCCCAGCAGCTACTGACATATAAACTATGTGTCAGTACCTAGACACATGGAGTTTCCCCATCAGCCACTGCCCAGCTGTGCACTGAGGGCTGGCTCAGCACAGTTAAGGGCATACCAATTTTAGCCTGATAAATTAATCTTCTATTCAGTACAGACTATTTGAGTGTGACTTCTGCACGCTGGAAAAATGAAATGGACAAACCAAACTCTTCTCCCCTGCATTAGGCTAAGAGCCAGGAGTTTGCAGTCCTGCTCCTCCAGCTCCAAGGTGATCTTCACTCAAAAAATAAAAAACACCCCAGATGACTTAACCAGATATTTGAAAAAAGGGGGAAGCCACTACTCTGGGAGATAAAAATTCCTCAAAAAACTGAAGAACTTTTAATGTATTTCAAGTGCTACATTTTAGAAGATCTGGAAGTCTTTCCCCCAAACTGCTCCCTGCACTTCTGACCCACTTGGTAATTTAGACAGACAGTACATGAGAGTGATGATCTGAAAAGAATTTCAGAAGCCAGGCAGCTACACCTCACCTATCCCAGCCACCATGTCCATTTATTAACTGCCAGCCTTCCAAGTGTCCCTCCTATTAACTGACATCAATCAGTCACACAGCCATTCCAGTGTTAGGAAGTACCAGACAAATGGTTGCAAGACCAAGCTCCATCCCTAATCCTACAAGACCAGCCCTGTTTCCAGTCTGATAATGAACATGGGAACTACTCTGCTGGCCTTTCTTAACCCAACCTTTCTAAATAAAAAGGTAATGAATACCAATTCTTATTGGTTTAGAAATAGCCCTTTAAGTTCTTAAGGCATATAAGGACTATAAATAGCCCTTTAAGTTCTAAGAGGGAAGCTGTTGTGTTGAACTTCCTTGGAATATAACTGGACATTCCAAAAAAGCTTAAAAAAGGGTGGGGGAATGAAACAAAACAAAACAAGAGATGCCTTCTGTCCATTTTCCAGTGCCAAAATAAAAAATCTAGAAGCACAGCTATACAGAACTTCAGCTCTTTCACTTTAAATCAAAGATGTATCCCTGCAAAATTTGCTGATCCCATTTTTGAATCTGGCTTTTTTTTTTTTTCTGATGAAATACAAAAATACTCAAAACCTGGAAGAAGGAAAAATAATTACTGACAGCTTTTGTTATGTGGTGAACCAGTGGCTCAATAATTACAAGGTAGTCGAATCTCACAGGAGCTACTTACTAAGGACCCTGTTCTTTTGTGTGAGTGAGAGCACTAAGTGCAGGAAGCTTTCCCAGCAATTAGGCACCATTTACACCCTACTTAATTATTGCACTAGAATATCTCTCATAATCTTCTAACAAAAAACGATTTAGAAAAAAAAAAAAATAAAAAACACCCCAATGTTTTTTTCTGCTCTGCATGAGACTATATGACCAAAGGGAGAATTTCTTTTCCCCAAACACTGGAGGCAAAAAAAAAAAAAAAAAAAAAGCTCTGCTCATAAAGAGATTTTTAATTTGGGTTCTTTTCTGTAGTGTATAGCTGTCTGAAATTTGCTGTTGAACTTGCAGGCAGTGACTGGAGAAAAAATGTAACTACACCTCCCTGCCCCTCTTATAGAATCATAGAATTGTCAGGGCTGGAAACGACCTCAAGGATCACCTAGTTTCATCCCCTGCCATGGCCAAGGACACGTCACACTAGATCAGGTTGCTCAGAGCCCCATCCAGCCTGGCCTTAAAGACCTCCAGGGCTTCCATCACCTCCCTGAGCAACCTCTTGCACTATAAAACACTAAAACATTGGGGCTTTTTTGGGGTCACAAAAAGATTTCACACTCAACATTGTGTTTTTTCTACAATTAGTGCTTTCAAATACAATTTAAATTCCCACATATGGATATCCTTGCCTGTAACACAAACAGAAATAACACCCAAAAAACCATAAACCTCAAAGACAGGAAAGGCCAGCCTCTACCTACTTACTCCTTCATCCCTGCCAGAGACACAAAACCCCTTTCAGAAGGTGGCTGTTGAAGAGATCAGGTTATTAGTGTAAGTTTTAAGAAAGCTTAAACATCATTTCAAGGTATGGTTTCCGTCATTTGATTTTTGTCAGTGGTGTATTTTGGTTGGGTTTTTCATTGCTAGGAAGGAGAGAGGGGCAAATCAATAAACAGGCAATTTTACTGAACAATTTTTCCCCACTCATAGATGGAACTAAATATTCAAGCCATCTTTGGCAGAAAGCAGAATCACACTCTATTTTGTCAGGGATTTGAATTCAGCTGTAGTGTGAGAGGTGTAGATGCAAATTGCCCTGCAATAAATATAATGGCATATTAACTCCTTCTTCACCTCCTCCCTAAGAATATAAATTTTCATTAACAGCCTTCCCTTTCCTAAGGGGATGCATTTAATTTTATAGTCAGAAAATCTGCTTCTTTTAGACATCTGTACTCCTGGATATGTTGGAAGCACACGCAAAACAAACATTCCAGAGAACATGAAGAAACTTATGCCTGCAAAACTAAAATCTACTATTTCTCTTTGGCAGAAAATGTGCAGGGCACTGACAGGAGGCTGTTTCCATCCCCAGTAGTTTCTTAGGTTTATGCATCAAAATGGAAAAGCAAACTACTATAAAACTGATTTCCAGAAACAGCTTTAGATGGCTTTTCTAATTGCACCAGAAAAATCTCCCAAAGAAGACATTCTGCTTTGAAGAACACTCACAGACTTCCTCACTTCAATTTTATACGTGCTCTCCTCAGACCCCATCTGGAGTCCTGTGTGCAGGTCTGGAGCCCCCAGCACAGGAAGGACATTGAAGTGTTGGAGCAGGTCCAGAGGAGGCCATAAAGATGCTCAGAGGGCTGCAGGAGCTCTACTATGAGGACAGGCTGAGGGAGTTGGGGCTCTGCATCCTGGAGAAGAGAAGGTTTCCAGGAGACCTTAGAGTAGCCTTCCAGTATCTGAAGGGGGCTGTGAGAGGCTGATTGCCCCTCCCATAAAGCAATCAACGAAGATAAAGGATGTAAACAGCACCTTTGTGGACTTCCTGGACTTGGCCCAGGCATCTGCCCAAGAGCTCAGGAATGCTCAATAGAGTGTCTTGACGAAGTGCCGAGATTTCAGCCTGGCTTGAACACAACGCCCAGGACGCCATACTGCACACCAGCTACCCCGAAGAAAGGCTGCTGCATATCTGGGGTATGGACAGGTAAGTGGTGCAGGGAGGGGGTGAAGGCCTTGCCCAGTGCCGCCGCCAGGCCCCCGAAAATGCATGAGAATAGATTTCCTGGGGAGCTGCACGCAAAGGTGTGCATCTACCACCGGAGCACCTACCATCGGAGAACCCCCCCTACAAGGAGGACCCGNTGTAAGTGGTCTGGACTCTGGCTCTTCATTATTGATGGTGTAAATATTTCTTTGTGCTCTTCAATGGATGCGTGGACAGAACAGGCAGAGGCTGGCCTGGGCTGTTTTTGTTCAGTTGTGAAACTTGTGTTTTCCCCATATACTAGCTGCAAACTGTACCAATACTCTGCATGGTCTTAAGGTATCCTTGAAGGTGTTGTGAATTTAAAGCAACATCTATACATTACCTAACAGAAATTTCCCTCTAACACTCAAGGCGGCATCAAATGACTGTTTATAAAATAAACTATAAATACCTCATGTTTTCCTTTGCTTTTTGGCAGTCCAAGAGTTAGGGGTCTTTCGTTGGGTTTAAATTTTTATTGTACACTTTTGAAGGGCAGGTTAAAAAGGCTTATGGCTTCTTAGGGCCAGGTAACAGATCTGAGGCCTAACTTGGTATCCTCTGGTAAAAATAAATGTAGCCAAGGTCTTTGGGAGGTCGTTCTGAGGCACAGACTCTAAGGTCATTGTAGATCACCCATCTGAAATGAAAACAAAATTGATTACATTCATGTGTATAAAAATCATCACAAGTTTATCAGGGATTCCTCAGATCCAAACTTCAGAGTTTAAGATCTAAAGTTAGGCATTGCAACAAGAACAAAAGATGAGAGAAACAGTCAAAGCAGGTTTACTAGCAGTCAGGAACTGAAAAGGAAGAAGAAGGTGCAGAGGAATGTGTAGTTACAGTTCAAATGATGGAACATCAGGGATTATCAGTGCCAAGTAATAGGAGCATAGGGATTACCAATGCCAGGAGCATAGCAATATGACAGCCAAGATCAGTACTGCAATGTTAGCAATGCCAGTACCAGACCACAGTGTGATAGGTTTCTGTTGATGGGGAATAAAAGGAAGATGGGATAAGTTCAGATAAAGCCAGATACAGAACTAATGACCCAAAACAACCAGAGATTTGGAACAGCAAGCACAGGAGGGTCAGTGGGACATTTCACCATAGACTTCATTTGGTGGAAATCATACCCATGCTTACAAGGTGTGTGTGTGTCTGCCATGAACTCACACACCCTGCTCAGTACAGATGCATGCTTCAAAGAAAACGTTTGTTTGTTGTTCTGTGTCTCTCCCAACCTCACTCACCTTCCCTCTTTTTTGAGATGACAAACATAGTGGCCACTCATTGTGGATGTTCCCATGTGGCTGATGAATCCAAACAGCTCATATCCTGTTTAGGAAGTATAAATTGGACTGTTAAGTCTTTTATTGCTAACTTTGTCATATGACTCCAGGGGAAACTTTCTTTCTGATGCTGGAGAAGCAGCTAAGTACTCCTAACTCAGACTACGCTTCTCTAAACAGTTTCTGTTAACACTGCAGCATATTCTCACTTTAACTAGCGAGCAGATTCACTGTCAAGCAGCAAACCAATCCAAATCAAACCCACAGAGATCTGTGCACATACAGCAGGGCTGTGATCACAGCCCCTTCTAGGAAAGGGGAAACAGCAGATTCATTCCGAGTTCACAAGAAGTGACGGATACAGAGTTCATTCTGCACACAAATTAGCTGCAAGTGTGATCACAGATTCCATATAAATCAAACAAAACCCAGGAATTTTTATTTTAGCATCCCATAAAGACAGAACAAGAAAGAAATCTCTTTCTTCTTGAGGGCAATTTTTGTATCTCTGGAGAACTCAGCATTGGTTCTAGCTCCCCTCCCATTCATGCCATTCACTCAAATCACCACCAAAAGTAAAAAGGTACCTTCTTTCAGGATATTGCATAAAGACAGGGGCCTGGACTTTGGTGGAGAGGGCTTTCTGGAACCATTTTACAGTATCATGTTGGTTATCAGGATTTCAGGCACTCAGTAAATGGTCTCAGTCTATAAAGGCTAAGTACCACAAAAAATAACTATTCCATTTTTTTTCTGTTTGTTTGTTTGGGGTATTTTTTATTTTTAGTTAAGCTAAAGGTAATCAATGTTTCCCAAGTCTCCAAGAGACTTCAGATCGGTCTTTATAATGTTAGAAACGAAGAAATCAATGCTCTTATGTAATAACAGCAACCATAGAAACAAGAGTCAAATTGTCTGTTAACAATTTTTTTAGTGACATTACAGTCAAGATCAGAGGTAGAAATTTAGAAACGGTTACTAAAGACCCTTCAAAAACCGTTGTGACACCCTTATTTCAGAACCACACTTAAAAATAGGTTCTTCGCCTACTTCACAACTTTGCCTGCTGTCCACTAGCTCCATCTTGTGGTTTATGTAGCAGCAGCACGAGTGAGGCTCTTCAATAGTAATAGTAAGAGAGCAAAGGAGTAAATGCTTCACATCAACTATACCTGCCATATTTAGAAGAAGCAATTTGGTTGAAGAGATTACCAAATCTCCCATCAGACCACAGGAGGACAGACACTCAGATGGTCTGAAGCAGCAGCAGCAGCAGCGATATTGCTAGGATGCTCAGCCTCTGGGGATTTAAACAGTCTAGTTTTGCTTTGTCTTTTTACCCCATAGCAACAAAATGACAAGTAAAGCTGGGCCAGGAGAGACTTACACGAGACCAGGGGAAGTGTTTTCTCAGCAAACACAGCCCACAGAACTTTGCAACCTCACAGAACTAGAGCCAGAGCCACAAACAAGATTGGAAGTTGCCTGCACCCAGAAAACCACGATAGCTACTTTCAAAACAGAAAGGAGCTCTGTGAATGGTGTAGGTGTGACAACGTGACACCAGTTCTAAGCTGAAGGAGAACTTACTTCCAGACCCATCCTTGACCCTGGGTCCCTCTGACCCTGTCTCTGCAAGGATGTTGGCATTAGCATTGTTCTCCATATCCACCACGTCCAAAGCAGGCTCACTTTCCTCCTCGACTTCAGGGTGGCTGAAGATCCATTCCAGTGCACGCTCCAAATTATTATTCTGCAAGTCAAGCAAGCAAAAGAGCAGCCTTCAATACATTGTCTCACAGCCTACCACGCATCAGTCACACAGCAAGGACCACGCTTGACAGCACTTAGAACTTGTGTTAAGATATATGATCTACCTCCACGGAAAACAGCAGTCCACAAGCACTCTGCAGAAGCTTGACAGATGGGAAAGAACTCGTCCCACAACTAATCCCCAAGTTCTTATCCTGAAGATGCATAGCCTTTAGGCATCCAGGTTGTTTCTCAACAGATAGCAAAACAAATTAAGCTCTCCTCACATTGCTCAACGCTTAAACATTAATGTAAAACACACAAACCACCTTCCCACTCCAACCCAGACAATCAGACCACGTTTTGCCAGAATATTCTATCTGCATCACCCAACTGGATTTCTATAT
Source organism: Ramphastos sulfuratus (assembly GCA_013399055.1). Lineage (NCBI taxonomy): Eukaryota > Metazoa > Chordata > Aves > Piciformes > Ramphastidae > Ramphastos > Ramphastos sulfuratus. The sequence goes on from WBNM01045861.1 coordinate 61,618, forward strand.
GCACGTTTCTAAGGTATCTGAGCACGCACAGGTAGAACGCACATAACATGGAACAAAACCCAAGTGGTACCAGTTAACACAGAGAACTCACTGTTGCTTTCAGTGCTTGAATTGCTAGATTCCTTTGGAAGCCCATGGAAATGATAATTGCAACAGTCTCTTCAGGAGGTTGGTTATCTAACCCAACAGCTCCAAACACAGTTTCTCCACTGGAAGCAACTTCTCCAAATGGTGGTATGACCAACGGCTCAGCAAAATCTGGAACAAATGAACATTTGTGGGTTCTTTTACCCCAGAAAACTGCAAAGTCAACAACATGGACAAACAAAAACCAAACAGGATCTCAGAAGCAGCACTAAAATCAATGTCTGCTCATTTCACTGGCCCAGCTGGGACAACATAAACATGCACATTATGAAATATCTAGGTGGATAAACTCATACTGAGTAGGCTGGAACAACTTGACGCATCAGAGACATGAGACAGCTGCAAGTAGCAAAGACTAGTATGGAAGCAATGATGGGGAGGGATTATTTACAAGGTCTTGCAATGACAGGACAAGGGGCAATGGGTTTAAACTGGCAGAGGGGAGATTGAAACTGGATGTTAGGAGGAAGTTCTTTTCAGTGAGGGTGGTGAGGCACTGGCATAGGTTGCCCAGGGAGGTTGTGGCTGCTCCCTTCCTGGAGGTGTTCAAGGCCAGGTTGGACGAGGCCTTGAGTGATCTGTACTGGTGGGAGGTGTCCCTGCCTATGGCAGGGGGTTGGAACTAGATGATCCTTGAGGTCCCTTCCAACCTTACCATTCTATGATTCTATGACACCAGAGTAGTAGCCAACCTAGCTGATACACATATAGATGTAAAATTAATTGATTTCATAATTGAAATATGTCAGCTAAGCCCAAGTAAAACTCATTCCCCAGTTACAAGAACAACACAAAAGCCCATGGGGAAGTAGAAATTCAACCAACTCTGGAGTGTCCTGGCAAGGGAGTGCTCAGACACACTCAGTGCTGAGTCATGAGTCCAGACTTTGCACAGACAAAACCCAGAAAGTGGAGACCATCTAGAACCCTGTCTATCAGTAGACAGCCTGAGTTTCAAGTACATCATGAGTGCCCTACCCTGAGCTAAGGAAGGCTGATATGTAAGCAAAGCACCTGAACCACAGGATTCTTTGTAGTTACACTTGATCACATGTCAGCTTCCCTCTTAGCAGAACGAACCTAGCCAAAGGGTGGAAAACAGAGAGCTGGTCCACACTATCAGAAAAGTGTGCTTTTGGTGTAACTTAGGCTTACTGTCATCTTCTAGGCAGAAGACACCACGTAATGGTCAAGGTCTGCATATCCTAAAGGCAGCTTAGGAAAACTCAGTCACATCTCCAGATGTCCTGGGATGGGGAAGGGGGCCACTGTTTCTTTGTCAGACAAAATCTCTACTGACTGCCACAGTACAGAGCCAGGAGTTGAATTTAGCTACACCTTCCAGCCACTGACCTGGTTCTTCCATGTGTGCAATGATCCAGTTGAAAGCAACTTCAGCACCCAGGTTGCCTGTATAGTAGACAGCCTTCCGACATGCTTCCAAAGGGAAACCCATCTCTGCCAGCTGCATAACTGAAGAGTCATCAATATCTAGAGCTGCAAGAAAGGACCTTCTGAAATATAAAAATCTACTTTCATCCATTACATTGTATTTCTTACTGCTGTTGAAGGTGCCAGGTATTACAATGCATATGGCTTTGAGTTGTTTTATTATTGGCTTATTCAGTAGTTTAGAATGGGCTTATTATGAAATAGCCTTGTACAAAGCATTATGGTATTTGTTACAGATTACTGCCAATCTTGTCTCAATAATCCACAGATCTACACAGAACCTTAAACATTGATGACTTCCTACAGGACTTCCTGTTTTAAAAAATGCTACCCCTGAATTTCTAGAAGTGGAGAAGTCATGTGTAGAGCTCAGCAAGAGAAGGCAGCCAAAACCAATCACCTCTCTTACAGGCAGGTGAGAGAAGCAACAGCTGGTTGACAGCCAACTGAACATGAGCCAGCAGTGTGCCCAGGTGGCCAAGAAGGCCAATGGCACTGTGGCCCATATCAGGAATAGTGTGGCCAGCAGGACCAGGGAAGTCATTCTGCCTCTGTACTCAGCACTGGTTAGGCCACACCTTGAGCACTGTGTCCAGTTCTGGGCCCCTCAATTTAAGAAAGNACAAGTAACCTCTGTAAATAATGTGTCCAGAGAAGGGCATCAAGGCTGGTGAGGGGGTTGGAGCACAGCCCTGTGAGGAGCAGCTGAGGGAGCTGGGATTGTTCAGCCTGGAGAAGAGGAGGCTCAGGGGGGACTTTATTGCTCTCTACAACTACCTGAAAGGAGGTTGTAGTCAGGCAGGGGCTTGGTCTCCCATTGGAATAGGCTGCCTAAGGAGGGGGTGGAGTCACCATCCCTGGAGATGTTTAAGAGGAGGCTGAATGAGTCCCTTAATGCCATGGTTTAGTTAATTAGAAGGGCTAGGTGATAGGTTGGACTCGATCTTACAGGTCTTTTCCAGCCTGGTTGATTCTGTGATTCTGATGGATCTTGCAGTCTCCAGTTGTGCTTTGTCTCCAAATGACATGGGCCAACAGCTTCAGCTGAGATCAGAGTTCAGGGAGAGCAAGGATCAAGCAACTGTGACCCCTCATAGCTGCAAGATCCTGCTCATGAGCAGCGGTGTGGCAGCTCATATTCCAGCTACTCTGATGCTACTACAGACTCCTAAAGTCTTGCACATCCAGAAGTAAACACTGAAGAAGTACAGAAATCAGCTGCTATTTGGAAGCATGCAAGACTTCTCTGAGGACAGAGAAGTCATCAGCTGAGCAAATCCACAACAGTTTAAGCAGCTGAAATAATCAGTCTCAGAACAACAAGATACATACCCTCCACAAAATGGTTTGTCATACGATCTGAAAAATTAAGAAAAGAAATAAACAGGGGAAAAGATTTGTGTGAAAGCTAAGGAGATGCATATGAGAGAAACAATTCCATAAAGTCATAGAAACATTTGAATTTGTAAAGGGAAAGCATGTTCATCCTTACGTTCCTGATCAGTTTCTGCCACGAATTACACCAGGGATGTCCCTATCCAGTAATTGCCTAACACGACCCTGAGCAGTGTCACTGGTGTTATAAACCAGTAGGAAATAGAGCTAATGACTGACCTAAACCAACTTAATCAAGAATCCAATTTGCCATAAGGTACCATCACCCATACATTTATGCTGAAACTAGAACAGACCACTGAGCAGACAATAAAAAAAGAATAGGCCTTTGTAAGGAACCTATTCTATTCTCTTCTCTTCTATTCTATGGATAGAACCTATTCTCTTCTATTCTATGGATAAAACTGACTACTTTATCACCAAGTTTCAGAAAAAGTTTAGTCCAGAATTCTCAAAAGACAACAGCAGTTTAGTAACACCTCTTATTCAAATGTAAGAAGTGAGCAGACTAATACACTACCCCACTTTTGACACCTGTCATAATACTCAGCATAGGGGTCTGTGAGCAAATCCTTTCCACCAGGCCTTGAGAAGGACACAGTGACTTTACTGAAAAGGTGTCATGAACATGAACATGCACTGAAGATCAATGAACATAACAGAAGATGCTCTCTGCATGCAGCTGACCTCCATAAATGTAAAGGTCATCATGCACTTCTCTATCCACTTAAGTCCTAGACACTAATCAACATTCTATAAGGTTGAGGACATCATCCTCAAATATGGATAATCATCCATGCACATGAAGACATGGAACAATTAAGCTGGTAAAGATGAAGAGATCATAATGCAGCACAAGCAGTACCACACCGTTGCAAAAGAGGCAACCACCACACAGCAGGAAAAGAACAAGACAGTAAAGCAAGCAACACAATCTATTTCATGAATCATGATGTCTATCTCTGGGCACAGCAATTTCATAAAAACATTAATAATTTGGAGATTCCAGAGCAAAAACATCAATCATAAATCCTAGAAACACCAAAGCAGGAAAGTTGGAAGAGCTAGGGTTGTCTAGTGGAGAGGTATAGAAAGGCTGTGGGGTGTTTTCTTTAATTACAGCAGCACAGAGGTGCTTTTTAGTTCATAGATCCAAAATGATCAAGGGGATCTGTCATAGTACGTGCTAGAGGGAAAGGGAAACACAGAAGAGAGAATCAGGAGAGAAGTCAACAAATACCTTTTGGGTCATCAGGAATGATAATGGGAGGAGCAATGTCTGGAAGTTCCTCTTCTCCTGGCTGGAGACCCCTGGCCCGAAGGTGGCTGATGTCTAGGAAATCTGGCATGTCTACAGAAACATCTACAAAAGCAGAGAAACAGGCTAAGGCAATAAACCCAGCATGCTGCAACCCACCCCTTCAGAGAGGGGCCTCTGGTACTCAGGGTACAAACATAGCCAGGATTCTCCTTCTGAAAACAGTATTTGAGAAACCTGGAAGAGTAAAGCACAATTTCACTAGGAGGTCAGACTACATGAAACTATTTTAACACTGCAGACCTGATTGATTGGTTTGTCATAATCAGAAAGAACATTCAATTAGGAACTACACACTATTGACTTGAGAGTCAAGTCAGGTCCTCATTATTTACCATTTCTGTACACCGGATAGATTATCTTGGAGAGAATGAGAAAAACAAGAATACAAAGAAGGGCACATACCAAGCTTTTTGGGTATCCAGTCAAGGCCAAAGGTGAATTTCTTTATTTGCACCACTAAGTACTCAGGAAACGAAGCAAAACGAGAAGTCCTGGGAAGCACAAGAAATACAATTCACTGAAAGAGGCAACAAAATCACAAGCACCACAGATTTCAATACCTCATATGCCCTGAGACGATTTTAACCCTGAGACAGATCAGCAGTGATGGATTTTATAAATGTATTTTTCACAAAAAAAGTTTAAATTCAGTGGAGATGTATGCCAGTGGCTTTCTATGTATTCATACCTTGAGTGTCAGTGCAAACCCAGACCCAAACCCAAACAATAATTAACATAAAACATAATAACATAGTAAACAGTTTCCAGCATAGCACTTTAGAAATGCAGAAACTTCCATCTGTCTAAAGAACTTTCTCACAGGAGACAAACATTGTTTGCTTCACCCTGTTTTGTTGACACAGGGTGTCAACAACAGCCCTTCAGCATTTTTAGTCAAATGAAGACAGCAAGAGAGTAAGCACAGTGATCCAGACTGTTTTGGAGAACACGTTACAGAGCTCTATCACTAGTTGATAAACAGGATGCAATTTTCAACAGACAATTAAGCTATAAGTATTTAAACTTCAAGCTCTTAGTAATCAGACTGCACCTTGCAGTTTGACAGTTCAGACTCACTGAGTTGGGGCTCTGCAGCCTGGAGAAGAGAAGGTTTCCAGGAGACCTTAGAGTAGCCTCCCAGTATCTGAAGGGGACCTACAGGAAGGCTGGGGAGGGACTATTGACAAGGACTTGCAATGACAGGACAAGGGGCAATGGGTTTGAACTGGCAGAGGGGAGATTGAAACTGGATGTTAGGAGGAAGTTCTTTACAGTGAGGGTGGTGAGACACTGGCACAGGTTGCCCAGGGAGGTTGTGGCTGCTCCCTCCCTGGAGCTGTTCAAGGCCAGGTTGGACGAGGCCTTGAGTGACCTGTACTAGTGGGAGATGCCCCTGCCTATGGCAGGGGATTGGAACTGGATGATCCTTGAGGTCCCTTCCAACCTTACCATTCTATGATTCTATGATTTATTTTCTGCTCAACAGGTCATTACAACTGTCATCAGGCTTGATCTACACATTGTATTTACCAGCTCCAACACTAACACAACATCAAAGCCCACTCTGCATCATAGCCAGGTAGCAAGAGAAGCACAGGACGCAGGCTTTTAACAGGCAGGCAGGCATACACTTACTTAACTCCTGCAGATTTTGCTTGAAGGGCACTGCTCCAGAAGTCCTCTACATTGCTGGGTTCAGAAAAGGCCTGCAGACACGCACTAAAAGGGATCTTGGCACGGACAAGCTCTGGTGGAGGTCTTCTTGCAGCTTCTGCTTCTCGCCTCTTCAATTCATAGGCAATTAATTCATCTAAAAAACACACAGGACACCAAAAGCTAAATGAATATTGTCATGGTTATGATGTCCCTCAATGGTAGTATTTTTGAAAGTTTCAGAAATGCAAAAACTTACCTACCAAGAAAACTTTCACATAGCTTTAAGTAGACAGCAAATCTGTTTGTCTGCACTGGGGTCAGGAACTACAACTTAAACCACATCTCTTTTTTTTAAGGTTTCTCTTCGTGGTGAAAACACAGAACTGGGCAACAGGCAATTAAAACCTTGCCATGACTGCCAATGTTACTATTAACACTTTATCAGCTCAATCTGCCTTGAAAAATCATTGCTGTGTCATTTTGACTTTCTAGACATAATCTAGAAAGAGTTCTGACATGGGCAATCTGAGCAGCACCACATGGTAAATTAATAAATATATTGCCCATTTTGAGGAGTTGTGCATTGCCTGAAAAGCAGTAGTTGGAATTCCCTGTCTTGTGCTATTTCAAAGGATCTGGTCAAATAATCAGAATCCTTGTTTCTGGCTTTAAAATATTTTAAATTCTGACATTATGTAAGAAGCACATCACCTTTCTAGTGTTCCTGTGATGACTCCTTCACTTTCACCTCAACATTTACTATGCTAGTCTTGAAGACCCTTCACCACTGGTAGCAAGGTCAACCAAGATTTATCAGTAACTCCTTCCTACTTCCAAGCCTTCCAGTCTCCTCAGTCACTTTCTCCTTTGAAAACAAGTATGCTTTCTCAGGCACCTCACAGGCCTGAAAAGGTCACTCCTGCATATTAAATCAATATCCATCACTTCATCCTTCTTCCCTCCTCTCCTAAAGTCCAGGATATCCAAATTATGTATTGCAGTTTTACAGATCACAGACTATCCTGTACTCTATTATCACATTAGATCTTGTAACCTGCTGCTAATAAACAAAGCCAATTTGGGTTTGGTTCTTTTTTTTTAGATTTGGGTTGGAGTTTTTTTGTTGTTGTTTGGAGGTTTTTTAATTGTTTATTTTTCTGAGTGTGTGTTTCTTTTACAAGATATTCCTTAGCTGGTATGTTCAGTACCTTTTCTAGAACTAAGTAGTTTTTACGTACTGGTTCACGGCCACAGAAAATCCAATCCTAATGAAGATCTTTGGGTACACACACAATAAAACCCCAAGGGCAGCTCAAATGTACTACAAGTGGTATGGCACATCCCTGGGCCAAATCCAGGTCTAGGTTTTAAATCAAAACTCCTTGACATCTTTATCATACAAACTGCTACTGGTCTTGGTGGTATGTTGCTGAGTGATGACACTTAATGGTGGTCCTACAGTCTGGGAAGAAATCTATCTGAAAACTTGCCAAGGGTGCCCAGGTAGAATCCTTCTTCCATAAAACAAGCAGAGATGGTAAAGCCACAAACTGATATGTGCTTAAAACCTCCTTTAAAGAAAGCCAAACAAAGTAACTTTCCCCTGATCAATTCACTGGTTTGATTTGCCGCACGGTCTTGAACCATTCTATCCATACAAAAAGACTACATAGAGGAAAAAACCTCATTCCCTCATGGTTGAGAAAGTCACCAGAAGGTCAGTGAATAAAGTAATGTCTTTCTTTACCTTTGTTTGTTGCTGCCTCCATGGCAACAGGTAACTGCATGATGTAGTCCACCCTCTCTGTGTAGCGGACCTTTCTGGACTGGCAGCATTGTGTGCGCTCTTCCACCAGGAATCGGAAAACGTCACTTGGGTTTTCTGAACCTACAGGATTCCTCTGAAAGGAATATCAGATCCAACCATTAAAAATGAGCAAAGAAGCCAAAGGCTATTGGTTATCTTATGGCAAGTACAGAGACACCAATCTTGCACCCAGATCTGGCAGCTCAGCTCGCACTGAATTGCATGCTGAACTCTTGCACCCACAGAGAGTCCCACTGAAGCCCACAACGTCTGCACACATAGGAGTAACTTGCAAAGCATGTAGCTAGTGAATCCAACTGAGTCAAGGTGAACAGAAGGTAGAAAAGTGGCAGGCTACAATGCCATAGCAGAGAATTGTACAATGCCATGGCATGGAACTAGATAATCTTTAAGGTCCCTTCCAATTCAAACCACTCAATGATTCTGTAAATAAACCCAGGTAAATAGAGAGGAACACCCTTTCAGCAACGAGAATTGCTCCTACTACTCCAAATCTGCATCAAAACAGAACAAGCAACAGGTAGTTCATTATCCAGATGGAGATGTCATACAAATAACATACCTCCTCTTTATTGTTCATGCTAATGTCTGTTATCAGGCAAAAAACAGAAAATAGTCTTCTAGCCACTCTCTAATCACTACATGCATTTTGAGATGTGAAACATTATGCATGCAAACGTGAATAACTTCACGTAGAATAAGCACCCTCTGTTCTTGGGGGAAAAGGGAAAGAGTGCAGAAGGATGGACAAGAAAAAGCTGCTTTAAATCAAAACTGTGTGCATTTGAAAATTTCCTTTTCAGAAAAGCAGCATTAAAATTCACAGTACAGATCCTTTTACACACGGCACTGAGCTGGAGCTCAGTGGAACTAACAATTTATACAGAAATACTCAAGTGACAAATAGTCTCTCTGCTTCCAGCAAGGAAATCCTACCTCTCATAATGGTTCAGTGATGTACTACTGGGATTTGTAAGAGAATTGGACATATTAATTAATTTGCTCCCAAAGATCATATAAATTTGGAATAACTATAATCATAATACCCAATTCATTAATATTCCAAGTCAGACTTCAATACAGTAAACAAATGGATAGCATCTAATCATGAACCATCAACAATTTACAAGACAGTCACATGTTCATAAATCTGATAGCCTGTACAGTGATGCTTGACCTCTCTATATCTCTTGTGGGTAGCAGCAGCAGCAGCACTGGTCCTTTGTGTAGTCATGTAAGAGTCCAAAGCAAAGAGAAAGGAGAATTAAAGAAACAAACGCTTCTAAACCAAAATACATTTTAATTAGTGCCTTTTTCTATATAGCCAAGGCTAAAAACAATGTAACAAAACCCAAAAAATCCACTCATATTACAGTCCTGCTCTCATTGTCTAATAACATCACCAGAGAAAAGAAGAAGTAATTCAGATTTTCTCACCTCCACTAGATTTATAAGATGTAGGAAAAACTCCTGTGCGTCTTGTTGTCTATTAGAGGAAAATTCTGGGTGCCCTTTACTTATAAAAGCCTTAAACATCCGGGGAGAGATTCCATTGTGGTGAGGCTAAATGGAAAAAAAAAAAAAAAAAAAA
>WBNM01045861.1:80638-102410 GCA_013399055.1 Ramphastos sulfuratus
TTTACAGTGAGGGTGGTGAGACACTGGCACAGGTTGCCCAGGGAGGTTGTGGCTGCTCCCTTCCTGGAGGTGTTCAAGGCCAGGCTGGACGAGGCCTTGAGTGACCTGTATTAGTGGGAGGTGTCCCTGCCTATGGCAGGGGGTTGGAACTAGATGATCCAAGGATCATCTTCCAACCTTACCATTCTATGATTCTATCACAATGTTAAAAACTAAAGCATATTTATAGTGACAATAGTAGTCCATCCACACACACAGAGGAAGTTTGTTGGAAATGGTGCATGCCAGGTATGTGGCTAGTCCACATTTTGAACAGGGGAACAAGAGAGTCCAAATTTCTGTGGAGCTACTAGATACAGGCAGACACAGTAAAACTGGGAGTATATGAGGTGAACTGACTCCTGCCAATGGTATTTTATTTTCTAGTGCAATTTAAGTAATCCACCTATGCCCTTTTCCCACAAAGATGCAGGGAGAACTGAGAAATTCTTTATTAGAAATAAATTGGACTTCAAAGATTAATCTTCTGGTTAGGGAGAAATGTTGATATCATAACTGAGCAGTCTTGCTTTACTGTATGGGAAATCTAGATTTCAGTTCTGGCTTTGGAATGGGTCCTTTTAGCCTTAAAGCACATAAATATGTTGGCAGGGTAAAGTTCAAACTGTGGAGGGAAGCAATGTGCCTAGTGACAGTGTTTTAATGATGAAACCAAGTTTAATAAACTCAACAGGACAAAATGGTTGAGAGGAAAACAATACTTTTAGTATTTACCAAGCAAGTCCTGAAGCTGAGTCCAGAGCAGTTTTCACCTACTTGAACAAGTAACATTAAAGCAGCAGACATCATAAAAGGATGTGAGTGATATGAGAGACTTGAACAGTCCTTCTAGCTTTCCAATGGTTTCTTCCTCTGCAGTGAATGACTGTTTACCTAGTTTTGTTTCTACTCATAACAAAAAATCCAGAATCCCTCTGCCCATCTGCCCACACTTCTTTCAGCCAAGTCTCCTTCATGCCCAGCAGTTTCTTACACTGACATTGCTCCCTATGACCATATCTATCCTGACAGAGAAAACTTAGCCAGGAGAAAGATGAAACAAATTCAGGAGAAAAGAGCAGGATAAAGACTGTTCACAGCACAAATACCACTTCTGAAATGTCCTTACTCTGCCTTCTCCTGACAATCCTGGCTCTAACTCAGTCCATCACCTATGTAAGCCTTTAATAAAAAGGCAGACTCCTTGAAGTCTGCTAGTACCAAATCCACACTGAAACGATAGGTTCAAGGTTAGCCGAGACCTGAAAAACTTTTAATGTACCAGCCCTATGAAAAATATTAATTCTCTCAAACCAGGGGACTGTGCTTTTGAGTTGAGCTGCCAGCTGCTGATTAGCCATCAGACCCTCTATTAACATTGGTTCTGATGACCTTTCTGGCATGCATGTGGCTGTAGCTGCCCATCTGTTGGAATTCCACTCTGTGGTAGCAAGACACGAGCGTTCATCCACACACAAGAGATCACAACATTCCCATAGCCTTCCAGTGAGGTCACAGCATAGCCAAAGATCCTGTGAAGTTCAAACACCTATTGGAGTGAGGTCACACATCAACTGATCTTGGGTGACTGCTTTCAGTGTGGAAGCTTTGATTTTGTTTTTCCTCAGCCATGCCAGCTGAAGAGAGAGAGCAGCTATCTGGGACTACTGACCCAGAGCAACAGATATGGAACACAAAATACATTAATCTTTCGCTCAAGCCCAGCTCTGGTGTCATATACTTTAGTACTTTCTGCTGTGTAGACAACTTAAATTCACAGGGGAGAGACAGAATTCACTTATTCAAAGGCAGCAAATCAAAGAAAGAAGATGAGAGCCCCCAGATACAGATCTGTAGTGCTGTCATGCAGACTCTGGTAGATAAGAATGTTGGCAAGTCAGGAAATATGACACACAGTAGCTAGTACCATTAGAGTGACAAAGGGGAAGAAAGAAGGAATATAAAAGGGGGGAAAAACTGCCAAAACTATCACAAAAAAAATAAGATAGACAACACAGAATATTATTAAACAGAGAATAATCATTATTGTTCACATTATGGTAAGAAAAGAAAAATGACAATGTTACCTGTAGTTTCTTTTCTACCACAGCTCAAGACTGACATCTGTTCTTGCTGTGCGGACCTCACCCCTTCCTACTTAAATGGTAAAAGGCAATGGCAACACTGTCCCTGAAGAACCAAGATGCACAGGATCCCCCAAAGAAGCACCTGACAACTGCTGAGATTGGCATTTGCAAAGCAGCTCATTCAAACACCTGTCAGGGCTTCCTACTACCAAACCATTACATTCCTCAAACCAGTTTCAAACACACAACCTCACGATGATTTGGAATTAAATCTAATGGCATTTTTTTGAGAGGCAGCAGGGAGCACAGTCTCTCAAGCAGTACTCAATCCATTGCAGCAAGCAACTTTTCTGACCCTTTCATGCATCTTGTCCAAGGTCCAAGAGTGGAATACAGAAGTTTGCTTCCGTTTCTGCCCTGATCTCAGATCTGTTTGTTGACAGAGCACTACGTTTGGACATGGCACTTGATGCCATGGTCTAGTCTTGAGGTCTCTTCCAACCTTGCTATACTGTGATACTGTGATAATTTGGCTAATGCCCCAGAAATCTTTCATCATGTATATAGCACAGAAAAGCAGCTCTTCTCCCTTTGTATACTTGTAGGAAAAGTGGAATACTGGTACTCCCTCTTTCTCTTTCTTACTGATGTGAAAAAAGATTAAGTTATATCAGCAGAAGGATTAAGACTTATTACTCCTCTACCACCACCTCTTCATCTCCAGCCCATGGAAGCAGAAACTTTGTGTCACAGTCACCCACAGAGCCTCTTTCCTGAAGCTCATCCATCATCCATCCCTATCAAGAGGTTATGATTGCCACTGCAATACAGATCTGAGTGAGAACAATTACTGAAAAGGAAACAAGAAGGGTTGGGGGAGGGAAGTTTTTTCCATGGGGAAACCAAGTAAACATCATCCAGAAGAACAAAGATCTGTGGAGAACAGTTGGTGCCCCATTCAGAGGGAAGGATGACAGCCTGTCCCTTGCTGTCCCAAAGGCCACATAAGAGAGGAAGCAGCTGATTAGTGGGAGGCAGGAGGGCAGCAGTCACAAAGAAACAAGTACTGCTGCTAAAGATGTGGAAGAAAAAAAAAATGGGAAAAAAACCTAAATAATATTCTATGTATTTTGTAAATCTACAGCTGGGCAAATTCTAAACAACTTCAGTAATTGAGAGATTTGGATAGAAATTGTCTAAGACCAAGCTCATGCAAGGAAATGATATTCCATCTGAGAGAGGAGGAAAAAAGCATTTTGCTCAGTGTTTCTGTGGCACAGCTGTTTCACTACAGTCTCCTTTCCCTGACACTGAATAGGACTTAAGAAAAACTCTCAACTGATGTGTGTTAAAAAAGGGTCTGATCTAAAGAGATGTTTCACCCATATGATCACAAGCACTAAAACCAAAATATAATCATGTTGTGTTCTTCTGTTTTTTAATTCCTCCATACAGCAGCAGCGAAGGATCTTTTTTAATGACTTTTTATGACTTCTCACAGTTTTGTTTCTCCTAATCCTCACACACCATAATCCTTTACACAGCAGCACTGCAGAACATCACACTCTGAGAATATGCAAACAAGGATACATGTAAAGTTGTTTCCCCCTCTCAAGATCACCAGGCATTTTACAAATGAGCATCACAGCAGTCCCATGAAGATGAGTTTCCATTAGAATGAACAAAATGTTACCAAAACAATAACAAAAATAAGCAGAGTTTCCAGTATGATAAAAAAAACCCAAAATAACATGCTATTAGGAATAGACTTTTCTGGCTTCAAAAATTATTGCCCTGTCATGTTTCTAGCTTGCATAAGACTGAACAATTTGTCCTAGCAAATGTAGCAGAACAGGAAAAAATTGTGTTTCTCTAGATTATGCTGTTTCAAAACAATACTATTCTTCTTTTATAAATCTACTATTTTACCAAACCAAAAGAAATATTTACACCACATATAAAACAGGAGAAGAGTAGATAAAAAAAGGTAAAGGCTTTCACTGCACAGAGTATGTCATTCCCCAAGCCATTCACAGGGTTTTCTTTCCATATCACTCTCTCAAACATTTGCACTAGAAGCACAGGCCCACTTGGTAACACATACACACTGTCAGTCTCACACAAAAGATACCCTATCTCAGAACCTGCCAGGCAACTGACCTGCTCCATCAGGAGTGATGGTTCCCAACTTCACTGCCAGGGGATACCCTGTCTCCTTGTAGTGCTCCATTGCATGCCCGTTCCCCCCACTGCCATCAAAAAACCACTTTCCACACAGCACAGAACCATCTGTCAGGTTTAGCCACAGATTCTCCCGCAGGTCACATTTTGAGCATTTCCAACCACTGCAAGAGAAAACAGGAAGAAAGGACAGACATGAGTAAGGCAGGAATCAGTCCTACATTTCCTGTTGTGGTAGGTCAAACCAAACACAAACACCCAGCCTGGAGTCATTGATANCAAGAGAACTGTTGGCTGAACTGCTGTCTTTAGCTCTCTTACTCTGAACTGTATGAGACTCTACAATGTACAAACCTTACTATCCTCACCTGGGGGGAATTCTAACACCATTGTCTAACTGGACAAGTGTTTTGGCGTGTTTAGATGCCTGCAGCTCTTCTTCCCAGGAGTCAGGGTCCTGCTTCCTGTAGGGTGATTTGGCACTGAGGAATGCATCACAAGCTATCGTCACCTGGAAGACAAATGTACGTCAGTCAAAACCTAACATGATGCAGTGCCTGGGTAGAAGCTGGCATTCAGCCCACTGCTAACCACATAGAGAAATGGCTATCAGTAAGGCTATTTATATACTTAAACATTCACTTCACCTTCTAGATTGCAACTGTTATTATTTTAGCAGGACAATAAGCACAACATGTACTGTGAGACCTTCCCTGGGACAAACTGGTATAATAACAAGGGAGGGAATACAGAAGGTAAAAAGAAATCCAAGAAACAAAGAGAAAGCAGATTATTTTTTTTTTCTATTATAGCTAGTGAAGAAAAATGTTTGGGTAAAAACAAGGAATCATGTGTAAGAAAACAAAACACCCTTTGGATAAAAACTGAAGCAGGAGACAGCTCCTACTGCTACTTGTGCACACTCACTGACCAGTGCTGGTAACTCTTCTATATTGGGTAATGAGATTTCAAGGTGATCAGGAAATATAACAAGTTTTGCTTCATCTTCATATTCAAAGTCATCACTGTTGAGATCACTGTTTGTCTCCAGATCTGGAAAACAAGATGGGGAATGTTAGGAGCTGGTCCTGAGATCAAGATTCCTACATCGTGACAGTGATACCACCACAAAGCATTGCTTGCCTGGCATCAGCCTGCAAGGTTACACTGTCAGTAGTTTCTTTTGGCTAGAGACATTTGTGACCTCCTGATCTAAGCTGAAATCTGACCGTCTTGCAAGAGGATGTTCTGAGGACTAAAATTTCCGTCTTAACCTCATCCCCACTAACAGCCAGTTTGACCCTTCTCCAGTGAAGCAGTGCACTTCTGCAGACATTACATCCTTGGAAGCAACTAAGACAAATTCAGCCCATTTTGGACAAAATTAGGATGTAATACTGCTGTGCCTTTTACTCAGCATCTTGAAATGCTCAATATGGAGACAAGGTCACACTACGCATGCCCAAACTGCAGAGCAGGGATAACACACCTCTGTTTCAGCCCCCTGTATTTCCCAGACTGCAAACCTGGCTAAAGCATGATGTGGTTCCCATCCATCATGAACCTATGGCCTTTCTTCTCATGAAGATGTCCATAACTGGAAGTATTCCCACATCTCATCTATAGTCTCAAATAGCCACATCACGTTATTTCTCTCACTAACTCCATTCCATAACCAGTATAACTACCTCTTTAAAAACCACATAACTAATAAAGCTTTCCTTTGAAGACCAAGCCTTCCATAGTGATTGTGTATACTTCTATTCCAGTGTAAGGATGATTTTTTTGCTTAAATATGAGCCTTGATGAAGTAACATCATCTAAAATGCTTGTCCAGAAATAAATGGACCCAGAGAGAAGGCAGAAAGGTATATAAGTAACTAAATGGCTACTGTTTTTTATCTGTAGCTACAAAAACCCCCCATAATTATCCCACAGTGACAAGACCAAGTTAAAAATCTTCCTTGGTTCATTTTAGGGCAAACATGTGCATGTTGTGCCAGACATTTCATGTAATTCAATAAGAATAGCCTAGGCAAGGATGGGATCTCCTGGTTCCTTCTCCCACCTGGAGATGCTGGATTTACTGTATTCTGTTGTATCAGACAGTCACTGTCAGAGTAAGGATCAATCATGAAAGATGATGCATTACCAGTAGCTAAAGCTGGCTCTTCTTTTTCCCTCCAAGTACATGCATGTGCTTAATGAGTCACTCAACACTAGATGAGCATCAGCAACAAGCACTGCACACTGGGAATGTCTGAAATCTCAAATGTAGGTATGGGAGAAAGGTGAGGCTGACAGATCCAGATCACTAAGCTCTCCATTTACCCAGCTGGCAATAACAGCCTGAACATCCTAAGTGATAAAACAATTATCAAAAGATATTTTCACTTGACCTGGAAAGATCACTTTTTGAGAGGAACATAATCCAGTTTCAATTCAATTCTTGGCTCACCTGCTGCACCAGCCACTCCTGAGGGGTGACAACACCCACTGTCTGTGACTTCCAGGATCATGACCTCTTTCTCAGCACTAATCAAGAAAAGCCTCTTTTCTCATCAGCTGAATATAGATACAAAGGCAAGAACTACGTTTTACGCTGAAAGAAAATACTCGTTCGTTACTAGTTCCCCAGTCACTATTTTTCTAACAATCCTGCCTCCTACTGCAGCATGACAGAGATAACTAGTGACCTTGATTTACTCTTTCTTTCCCAGCTTGTATAACAGTCCTGTGTTTTGATAAAAGAGTGGACCTCCACAGAAGCAGTCTTCAACAGCAAGCTCTTTTGCCCTATGAAGCCAGGAAACACAGTCCCTCCAAGCTGGTGACGCATGTCATGACCTGATGAAATTCAACAAGGCCAAGTGCAAGGTCCTGCACCTAGGTAGGCACAATCCCAACCACAAATACAGGCTGGGTGGGGAATGGCTGAGAGTAGCCCTGAGGAAAAGGACCTGGGCATCTGGGGTGATGAAAAGCTCAACATGAGGCTGCAGTGTGAGTGCAGCCCAGACAGCAACNCCTTACCATTCTATGATTCTATGTCAACACATCACAGAATTTTCACTCAATGCCAGAAACGTGGTGGTGGCCAGCACAGCAAACCCCAAAGTACTGACCATCTCCTAAATATGACAAGTTCCTCAGAGAAGACTGAAAACTCAGTTTATATTCAAACAGGTTTAAAGGTAGCAAACGTCCCTTCCAGGGCCTGAAGTCACACATCTTACTCAGCCACCAGAGGGAACCTAAGGACAGCGCCCATCAGTTGCCGTTGCAAGACCTGCTGGTATTTGAATTTCCTTACAAGACCCACGTTAAATTTACAGCATTTACAACCCATGACACAGGAACAGCAACGGTACAGCTGCCTGGGTTCAAAATTCAGACACGCTTTAGCTCACCTCACAAGCCGGACAGAAACGACTTTACTGCTACCAACCTGACCTGCATTTGAACTAGTGATCCAGGGATGAAACACTGAGTATCCTATTAGCTATCATCCTCTGCCGTCTAAGGATTTCACACACTTAGGAGCATCAGCCTTTTGTGTGGAATGGATAGGGAGGGAAAGCTCCTTTTTACTTTCTCAGGCTTCACACCATTCAGGTTACCAGAAAAGCAGAAAATGTTGTTTTGTCAGCATGGCATTCTGGATATAGAATTATAGAATGGTAAGGTTGGAAGGCACGTCAAGGATCAGCTAGTTCCAATCCCCTGCCATAGGCAGGGACACCTCCCACTAGTAAAGGGCACTCAAGGCTTCGTCCAACCTGGCCTTGAACACCTCCAGGGAGGGAGCAGCCACAACCTCCCTGGGCNTCTGACATACTGACAGGGCAGCACCACACTTCTTGTTTTAAAGAAAGATACACACAGCTCCATAACAGTCCCACAAGGATTTAACTGATGATTTCACTTTTGAAGCTGACCATGTAAAGTTGATATGCTTCCGCTCCACACTCCTCCTCCCTCTGAACAGGAATTAAAAGGACCATCAGTGCGTTTTGCAGTTATCACTCTGAAGACAGTTTCTCAAGCTTCAGATGCAGAGTGGAAAGTACTTCTAAGGCCACTGACTGAAATCCCCCGATGCAGCAGATGACTATATAAATCAGTTCCTTTTGTTGACTGCCAGACAGACCCCTTATGCCCAGCTGAAAACCCCCAAATCATTATTAATTTTTAAATCTTGGCTTGTGTGTGTTGAGAGCTGTAGTGGCTAAGTTCTACCCGCACTGTATTTTCTGTGCCTGTGCAAGGGCCAGCACAGCTGGCAACGCACAAGTGCAGACATAATAAAACCAGATTACTATTTCTTTAGAAGGCAGTGAAGCCCACAATAAATGAAGGTAGAGGTTGACCTTGTAGCCACTGGGCATCATGTACAGTCTGCAGGCAGTTTCAATTTTGGATTTTAAAACTAGTGAAGAATTTGAGAAAGGAAAAGCAACTATAGGAGTGAGGAGTTTGTGTAGTTAAAAGTTACTTTAATACTGAAGGCGCTGGATTAAAAATAACTGGAACAGTAAAGGCACTAGAAAATATGAACTTTCAAGCACTATGATCATACAAAGTTTGGACAAGGATGTTCTTTCATGATGCACAGTGAGTAGAATCAGCTCTGCAATAAAAAAAAAAAAAAGGGTCTACTTAGTTCTAAGACTAAAGCTCAAGATAGGAAATCACTTTGTAAAAGAGTTTAAAGAGCTGGCAGCTTGATGGTGGATGTCCATGTGACATTCTAGTTGAATAAACTTTACAGTGCCTCCTCAGAGCCCCAGTTAAACAATGTCACCACTTAAACTAAGTGTTCATGTGTCATAAGTGTGCTGGGAGGCCAGGACAACAGGCAAAGCAAAATAACAGACATATTAAAACAGAGGCTTGACTGACCTTGTTATTTTTGGGCCAGTTATCAGTGGAGTAAATTTACTCCAGCTCAGAAGCATCACTTCAGTGATGGTGACAAATGCACTGCTGCTGAACTGACTGAAAACAGCAGCTGTGAGTGGAAAACAGTGCTGTAAACCAGCACTCTCCAGGGGAAGTAAAGGAGTGGAGTGTCCAGATCAGATTTAGAAAAGTTACCAACTGACTGCACTAATAATAGTGGCATAAGGAGGCTCCAGGCAGGACACACAAACAGGATTTCCTGTGCAAATGGACGAGTCTGTGTGCATATGGAAGAGAATACAAACGTGAAAATTGAATGAGCATGTTGACTAGTGAGCCTACAACTAATTTAGAAACCCTAGAAAGGCATCTTAGGAATCTGGGCTTGATCCTGCTCTCACTGAAGACAATGGACAAAGCTGTAATGACTTAGAAGTGGAGAATTGAGCCAGTAAATCAAGTAATTTCTTCCTCAAGCCTCTAAATAATAGCAAGTTGCAGCAACTGTACTCTGCAAATTATAAGCCCTTCATTAGTCTTCAGGAGTATCTGAAACACTGACCTCATCAGATGAGCTATAAAAAAGGGGAAAAAAAAATAATAATAATTATTAAAAAAAAAAAACAACAAACCCACTAGACTACCAAACCACAGTCATCATGTTCTCCTCACTGGCAAAGGAAAGAGACAAGCTTCCTACTAGAATCGTTTGGATCATTCAGTACTTGTAAAATAGCATCCAAATTGCTTGCTAAATGTCCAAAGCATTAGTGTGCTCTTCCTATTCCTAGATATAGAGCTCAGCCCTCAGATTTTTGGAACAGCCTTGTGTTAAGCAAACAAAGCTAAAACATCAAATTTCAAACTCTAAACTATTTTGCTGTCAGAACTATCATTTGTTAATCTAGCCAAATTTTCTGTTCTGTCTAAAGTAGCAAAGTATTAGGACTCTGTTAGTGTAAGAAATCTGCTCACCATTTTATACTTGACTCAAGTTTAGATGACAAAGCCAAAGAGCAACAGGTTTACATATGGTTTAATTAGTTCCACTTCTGCTGTATGTACAATTTTATTTGGCTAAAATTTAAAATACTGTCAGGAAACACTAAAATATCCTCAATTACAACTTTTCTTTCATAGATACATACTCTGTATGTGCTTACTTAAACCACTTGTGGTAAAAGTCTGCTTCAGAAGCATACCAACATCATCTTTACTGAAAACAGCGTTCTGCAACTGAATGCTAGAACTAGGAAAGCAAAGTGAGGCTTACTTATGGGCTCTAGTAGGGCCACTCTTATGAATGATCTTTACACTTGGAAATAGCAGCCATAAGTGCACTCACTGCCATAGGCAGGCACCATTCAGGAAACGGTCAGCAAGTTTACACATTCTCCCAGACTCTAAGTGGAAGTTTTGTCTCCCTTTCTGAGACCTTCTCTGAGATCAGCTGTGTGTCATGGATACTGCTCCTCACTGACACTTCTCACCAGCAACTGCCATCCTCACAGATCTGCTGACAGAGCTGTCCAAGTACTTCAAAACACTTTCTGTTGATGGTCTAAGTTAGCCGTGACTTTGCTCAAAACAGAGCTCACACAACTTGCTGCACCTGGATACTGCTGTGGTAACTGATCTGGGAGAGGGCATCTATCTACAGACAAGTTTTATGAGTGGCACTCCGATGCCTCTGTTTAGCCAAGAATCCCAGCTCTGCCATGGACTAACAGATACTCAAGGAGAGTCTCAGAACAAGACAAAAATGTGGTGATTCCTCCCTCAGCCTATTCCTCCTCACTTCCAGATAGCTATCTGGAGTTTTGTTGTTGGCTGTGTGTTTGTCTGGCTGGTTTGGAAGACAGACAGTGGGAGACACTACATGCACCTGTGGCTTCTCTATTCAAAAGACAGGTTCACCTCTTATTTGTAAAGGAAAGCAGAGTATCTCTCTCAGAGCTACCTTTCTGAACAGTAACAGCTAATTTAGATCACATTGCTATGCACACAGTTAAAGGACATGTCTTTGTGTTTTTCATTTACTTCTATTGTTTAGTTAGTAAGACATTAAAAAACTTTTAGCTTTAATCTCCTAGACTATTTTAAATCCACCAGCAAACTCTTTCCTCACTTTCCAATTAATTTCCAGACCATTTATGATCTCATTAATACTCCACAATTAGAACAGTATGAAGAACTCCACTGATAAATCCTGGGAGTAACTGGTCCTGAGGGATTTTCATGGTAGCTCTACTGTAAGCACAAAACCTCCAATCCCTTCAAAACAAGGATCTTCCCTCGTATTCTACTACCCTTTTTGACCAGGATCTTGTAAGGAAGTTCACAGTACATCCTGTTTATTGAATTGCTCTTATTCACAGTCACTGAACAACTACACATAGTCTCAGACTGTTTTGGCAGATCGAGAACATTATTTCCCTTTGGAAAAAATCCACAGTGGTTCTTTTCTGTTCTCCATATTTACACAACTTCTATCAACTCTGATCCACTCTTCGTCTTCCATATGGGCTAATATGAAAAGGAAATTTTCCTGGGCCCACAACATTTTTTTATCCTCCAACACTGGCATCATGTTTACTGATTTAAACAAGATGTTGCATGCCAAAGACAAAAATGCAGCTGTTTCTTATCCATGAGCCTTGTGAAGTCATGGGGAGCTACCATCTTACACTATCAATTTGTTTCTTTCCATTTTACACACTGACAAGCACAAAGTATCAAACTTGCTAGCCTACATAATGCAGTGAGGATACTACTCCATGCATTGTGATCCAGACAGTCTGCTGTAAACAGAACACTAAATCCCCTGAAAGCTTGCACAGTTTGAGCTGGAGTTACCACATCCACACTGCCTAGCAAGACCTGAACAAACTAGGTTAAAGGCAGTTCACACTTTTCAATGTACAACATTATTATGCTTCCTGATCACACAGAGCATTCAGACAACGTCCCCCCAGCCTTCTCCAAGAGAAAACACAACAGGCCCAAAATTCAATGCACAGGCTCACATGCATACTCATTTTGCTATGGATCTTTTACTGCTCAAAGATAAAGCTTACAGCTGACTGACCCAACCAGTCTGTCTTATTATTGCAGTTTATGAATAGCAGCAGTGATAGAAAGTAATCATTGAGCACCCTAAAGACACTTTCCTAATACTAAGGAGACTGAAAAGGGTTTAGTATCTTTAGTAGCCTTACAAAGAAGACCGTGAGAAGCAATGTAACAAATGCCCAAACTGAACTGACTTTGTACAATGAATCTTAAATCTCTGGGGCTTCAGGGATTTATTCAAAATTAAGAAACACGGTGTTGGTAGCACAACCCACTGATCATTGTTTACTCTTGTCTGGCAAGGTAAGCCCTAAATGGTAAGCCATATATGCAGGCTGGTAACAGCCACCTTGGTGCAAATTTCTACCCGTAGGTTTTGCTACCCATCTCCGCTATTGTCACATGCAAAATTACAGAATCAGCTGACCTCTCTGTGCTTTTATTTCCTCAGCTATGAAGGACAGAAAAAACTATTTGCTTTTTAAGCATAGTCAAAAAAATCCAAAATCTGCTGAGCCGAAGAAGTGGATACAAAGCATTTGGATGCATGGAAGTACTATCTCAAGGATCTGAACAGAGCCGGTACCATTCTACTCCCAGTCAGCCAGGGCTGAAGAAGACTGTGAGAGAACAAATCAGATGAGATAGATTTTCAAAAGTGCTTCAGATTCCAGATCTGCTGGGTTAAATGGTGATAGTTTCAGATGGTAAATCAATCCCAGTGAACCTGCCTTCAGCACTTTCCTGGGACCAGGACACTTGGACCTGCTGCACCAGATCTACTCACTGGGAACAAAATGCTCAAGTGCAAAGATGGACTTTGAGGAATTCAACACAGCACATCAGAGACACTATGCCAGGTACAATGTGTGCCAGCATACCAGAATGACAGGAGCCTCAAAATGATCAGTAAGAACAAAATTTGGCTGTGCTTTGTACTTGTTCACAGTCACATTGCTAACACTGTACAACCACTGCTGCACTGCAGCCAGCTTTGTTTCTGAACCAGTTATTTTATAAGCATCTTATGACAAACATGATGTTCAATGTAAACTGACAGCAAATGGCATTTAGACCAGCATCTGTGACTTAAAGGTTTCCTCCTACAAAGGAAGTTTCATTTCTTTATGATTCATCTTAAGACTTTTTTCCTCTCCAAGGTCTCCTTGCAAAACTTACTCCAGATGATAACAACAATAATTTAATCGACCACAATCTGCAAAGGCCTCTTAGGGACACATTCCATAGATCAAAAGCTGTAAGAGCTGGAAATTGTAAAGAAAACATTTAACCTCTTCATTACCAGAAGAAAAATTCACTACTCACTATTAGTACAGAGAGAATAAGTAATAGATTAATGAAAGAAATATCACAAGTGGTAGGAGGAGGCAGAATGTAAGCTTAGCATCATGCTTCCCTCATGAATGAGGGCCTCAGGTCTTCTAGGTAATCTGAATCAATAATGGATATTGGATGGAATGTACATGGTAAGAAAACTGCATTCCATGAAGAAAAGGGATAGAACTGTGGATGTAACAATAAGAATTGGTAAGAGATCCTCATGATCTACATATAGTGTTGCTTTCATTACAGAAAAGATCACAACATCACTGAAGAATGTTTACCTGTGTAACAACTTTGAAATGGTAACAGCCCTTCCTATGACCAGCTGCTAAACACAACAGTGCCACACTGAGGCCTTGTTATATCTACACATTAAGTAAAGATAAACATTTTAATAAAAGGATGATTTGTGGAAATCACAGATAGATGGAAGGGACAGAATTAATCAAAATATACCTATCAAATCCTAGGCTGCTTGAGAATCACTGAAGGCCTAATTTAGACTAAAATATTTCATACACATTTCTCAATATGCACCAACATTGCTAGGAATTATTTATTTTCTGGACCAACTTTAAAAAGTAGCACACACACNTGGCACATTAAAATAAATCAATTCAATGTTAGTTTAAAAGAAAAAAAAAAAAAAAAAAATCAGAAAAAGGAAAAGCCACAAAGAGTCCCAAAGGCTGACACAATGGTGGACAGCACCCAAGTATGCATGCAGACAGGGTCAGGAAGGGATTGTGTGAAAGCAGCTGTTCACAATACCTAAAAATAGCTTAGCATTCCTCCTTTTTGGTAAAGCTCCACCAGATGCCCCTGGTACCTTCTGGAAAGAGAGAAAGAAACAATTAAACATCCATCAAGTGAAATAACAGTAAATCTGCAATAACCCAATACCATTACCATTTCTGACACAGCTGTCTGTGCATGGTCTTTCTATTAAATCACAGCCCTTGCAGAGTGAAAATGTCCCCAGTGGGACTCAACTCATCACTACGTACTTCCCTCATGGACCAAGAAACCACATCTGACTCCTTCATCTTTGCTCTGTTAGCAATTAAGCAGAGCATTCCTTGGTTACCATGGGTGACTGCTGTTCTATTAGCAAGACAGGGACATCTAGTATTACTCAGACCTCTCGCCACTAGATCCCCTGCAGTATTTCTTAATGACAAAAGCCAGAGAGAGGAAAAGAAGGTTATTATCTGCATAGAAGATTCAATCCTCCAAATCCAATTCCTGTATGACTATTTTGCTGTTATCTATTAGTTCAGTTAATTTTTTTATAGTCAGGAAAAAAATGCCTTTCCCTTCAGGATCCCTGCCTGCTTCCATTAAGATTCATCCAAGCTACCATCACACTTTCTTAGTATCAGAAAGTATGGAGAAAACTTGGCAACACCCAAGGGGGAGTTGTATTTTATTTTTCAATTTAAGCTCCAGAGTAGAGAATAGGAGCTTCCAGGTGACATTCAGCTTCAAGCACTACCTTCTTACTTTGAAATACCTCTAACTACCAGGCAAAGCTGCCCTAGTAGCTGCAGAAATGGAAAACTCAATGCACTTGCTTCTTCAGCTGTTCATTAACAGGCATCATCAAATCAAATCAAATCAAATCACATAAACCTTTGTGGCTATAATGCCAACATGATGCATGACGAAGTGTATAATGTTCGTGTAACTGGTGAGGTTGTTAGGCAACTTTTTTTAATAACAATATTGGGATACAACAGGTGGAGAGGAACCAGCCAAGAACCTGTCAGCCTAGGGAAAGTTCATGTTTGCCTCTGCTCCATGGTAGGTGAAAGGGCCACATACTTTGGGTGGTTCCCTTCTTCATGTAAGTGAAGCTTTGGCCAAAGCAGATTGCTTGAATCATCAGTGAGGTGTTCTACATCACAAAAAAAGGTTTCCATTCTTAGAAAGAGCAGATGCCAATATTACTTGGCTGCACCTAAGAACAGAACTTATTATCTATATATATGAACCCTATATCCGTATATAGAAGGGGGTCTGGGTTGCAATTCTGGCATCTAGTACCAAAAAAATCCTCAGTAAAGTGAAAATAGCAAGCAGAGCAGGTTTTTCCTTAATATTACTGGGATTTAACAAGTGGAAAAGAAGTAGCCAAGAATCTAAATCTGTTTTTAAAAAGCAACAGGAGAATACAACATAACCCAGTTACCAATATATTATGAATAATCACACATACTCCAGGGATTGTAACTTCAGAACTCAAAAAAAAAAAAACCAATCCAAACATTTCCAACACTAGGAAACTCCAACTGAATTCTGATGTCACCAAGAAGGATATTACCTAAGTCATTAAAACTAGAGATTTCAAAGACAAAGGACTGACATGGAGTGTTTAGCACTGCCAGCCTGACACGAAAAGTTTCAGCTTGATTTTCCAAACTGCTGAATACATCTGAACTGGAATTGCAGATGCTCCATACTCCTGAAAAACCCAGAACTTCACAGATTTTTTTACTTTTTTTTTTTTTCCTCTGAAAATGTCCCCCATTTGCAGAACAATTTTGTCTTCTAACAGATATGACAAAACTCAAAATGAAAGTCCACACAATGCATCAGTACTGGCATTACACTCTGCATTATTGCTTCTTATACAAGGTAGCCTATTCTAATAGGTGTAGCCTATTCTGTGTTCTGTAACAGCATCATCACTAAGTAACATCCAGGAACCCATCACTGTAGGAAATTTCAGGCCTCTCTGTCCAGTGTTTACCACAGGGATGAGATAGCACTATAGCACCATAGCACTATAGCACCAAAAGCTTTGACTGGGGATTAATTAATACCCAGGCAGTTGTCATACGCCACAGTAAAGTGGCTGATTTAAAAACTGAAGAGTGAAATTTGAGGGGTAGAGGGAGGGGAGCAGGGGGTGGTGGTAGATTTTTTTGATTTAGTTAAGAATTTTACCAGAGGGTACTTCATAACTTGCACTTGTGCAGATTTCTGATGATTCAGCTGTGATGGTTTGGGAGTTCNAATGCCTTTATTGCTCAACTGCCACTGCCTGATACTCAGGCTCTACTTCAGCCAAGATGAAGAGATGACTCTTATCTTCTAACTGTGACAACATACATGACTGATACTTATTCCAAATACCTTTGAATGCAAGCAGATTTCTGCAGCAATGCAGTGCATTCTGCCAGAATGATGGTAAGAGAATCACAGGCAAGCACAGTAGCCTCACTAAAACAATCACAAGACAGTATATCCAATGCCTTTGGCTTCCCTGTATCCCACACTATCAAAAGCTTGGCTCAAAAAACCACAAAATCATAACGCAGCATGTGCCAGACACTTCATAGAACTCTTCCAGTGGAGGTCTAATGTTTCACATTGCTCAAAGGAAAATACAGATGGCAGGTAAGAAGTGGTCACAATAAACAAAATCCACAGCTAAAGCACATGGAATCCTGTCTATGAGCCATGTTAGATGACAGAATCTTCACCTGAGCTCTTTCCTACCACATGACCCAGTGCATCATCACCTTCAAGCACAGATGTCAGGCCCCTCTACTATATCATAATTTGGAAGGAGAAAAATAAGAGCAACTAAGCTAGTTCAACTGAAGTGATATGCAACATCAAACAACAGGCAGAATATTTATTTCTCCCTTTCAGAGTCCTTCAGTCTAATCTTTATCCGGGAAAGGAATTTTTGAGGCCTCATTTTAATTCCAGTCACATGTTGAAAGAAAGTTATATACAAGGAAAGTCAACAGGATTTCTGCCCACCTCTCTTCAGTCCTAGATATCATCTCTCAGGAATGTTAAATTCACTCAGAAGAACTGGTGCTAAAGCTAGGCTAGGCTTTCAAAAACCTCCGTTAACAGCATGAAGGAAAATGCTGCTATCACCTTTACGAGGAAAGACAATTCTACAGTATAACAAAGATCATTAATAATCTGAACCTGGGAGACATGTAATCTACCTTAGTATAATCCTGATAAAATATGGGTAGTCTTCTACTGGAAATAAAAGAAGTGGTCAGAGCACTTCAGATAACTCAGAGCCTTCATTGCCCAGGGGAATTGTTGCTGTATAATGAGAAATGTTAAATATTCTGTCCTGCTCCAAGCAGCTATTTTAGGCCCTCTAACCTGCCAAGAGATGAGAGCTTACAGAAGAGTGAGCTAAAAGCAAACCCAGTGCCTTCCATATAGCTCAAGTCAGAAGCCATTAACAGCCCTTTAAAGATGCCAGACAAATCACACACAGAAAGATGTTACGAAGCACAGATTATTAATTATTGGCTGCTGTGCATGTGCAGTGATATTACAGAAGAACAGTGAACATGAAGCTTGTATGTGTACATGTATGTTTAGGAGAGTGTGTAAGACTGAATGAGAGCAGTATGTGGCTCTAAAATTCAGCATTAATTTAGGCTAAGCATTAGATCCCAGGCTGGGTCAGGATCAAGGCTCATAATTTAAATGCACAGAAATCCTGGGATGAAAAGAAATCTTGTCACTCTGACATGAAACCTCATATTAAAAAAAAAAAAAAACGAACCTCCCACTTCATAGGCAGGTTTCAAAAAAGTATTTAGTTACCTACAGCATGCATGTCATATGCAGACAAGATGTATGTGATACACAGAATCATGTAGTGAAAAAGATCAGTGGAAGCTGGGCAGCAAACTGCCTTTAAGATCTGACTCTTCAGGGCTTTTGATTCATCTCAGAACTGAAAGCTATAGGACCTGAATTTAATATCCAGCCCAAATTTGAACATCTTCATGTCTGTTATCCAAGATTTGGTCTATATCTGAACTGAGTTACATAAACAAGCACAGGAGATGAAAGAACTACCAGGGTAGCTCTCTGGGAAGCTACAAGTCTTACCTCAATCATATGTCGTTTCAGATGCAAGTATACACATTGTCCTGTTTTCCGGTAATGCCTTTCGATGTGTTCCCTTCCAAATCCCAGAAATGTGTTCATGCACACATAGAGACCTCCTTCTGAATCCTAAAAGGAATGACACAAAAGGTTACAGCACAGAAGGTACAGAACAGAAAAGACTCAGCAAGCAGAGGGAAAAAAAAAGAAAAAGCATTTCAGACCCTTTCTGTTACCAGGCAAGCACTTTACACATGGCTTTTGTAGCACATCATGATGTTTATATTATCCACCCTAAGAAACTTCCACATCATATCACAGCCTACAGAAATGCACTGAAAAGGGTTACTTTGCAGCTACAGATTAGTGAGTGTCCAAGCTAGAAATCTCGAAGTCAGTATTGAAAATTTCCATTTGGGTGCCCACTCACAGAGGTTTGTAGGTGCAAAAATTTATAAGCATAGAAATAATAAAGCACAGACACTTCTCTGATAGAAATAACAGCTTGGGGGGGTCGGGGTTTTTTTGTCTGTTTCTTGGTTTTGGGTTTGGTTTTTTTTTGGGGGGGGGGTTCCCATTGGATTGGAAGAACAACATTCTGGGAAAAAAACAACACAGCAAAGTGATGGTCAAGAGATTTAGCCACAGCTCCTACTATTGATCACAATTTTGTCCAAGAAAATCAGATCTCAAATGATCTTCCAGCTCTCAGAATCAGATAGCAAAAAAAACTTCAAATTGTTTTATGAACATTTTTCAGTATCTATCAGACATTCTCTCTGCTGAGGCAATTAGAGTGCTCGGAGACAAAAGCACTACAAAGGAAATATAAATATATATATTCCTCGTACTGATCACAAATGCTAACAAGTCAGTAACATAATCTGGCAGGAGTTCCACCATTCTCTGCTCTCCCAAAAGCTGGGTACTGATGCTGGCAGTTATCAGGGTCTTGTTCCATTTTAAGACCACTCCCAGGTATCTCTCCTACATCATTCAGACTGACAGGAGGACTTTCAGTCATACTCTCGTCTCAGTCTCATAGAGTCTCAGACATATAGTCAGTTTGCTCTAGCACATATAATTTTGAGTAGGTGATGCATAACAAGGATTAAGCCTTTTGGAAGCACTGTGACCTTCCTTCCATAGTTTGTGCTATTGGAAGTACAGAACATCTCGTGTGAAATCCCCCAAAGAGTAACATGATTTAAACTCACCCCCAGGCACCTTAGCAAAATAAATACAAATCGTTATCATGTGTTGAGAACCACAACAGAAACAATTGCTTTGAGAAGATACCACCTGATAATGCCACACCTGGAACATATTCAATGCAGTAAAGCAGGAAGCTGTCTCCTGCCTGGCCTGTCTGTCTTCAAGGCTCTGCCAGGCAGGAACCTCTGCTCTACCTCTGAGCCCTGCCAGGCCCTTCTCTCAGGGTGAGCACCTAGCTGTCCACTCCACTGTGCCAGCCATGACATGACTGAGTCTCTCTCCAGTACTTTCCTAACCAGCACCACATTAATACATCTTATTCTCTCCCAGAAAGTGAAGCCGAAGGGCTAACAGCATTGAGCAGTTGTTGCTCATTTGATACCCAGTACAGAGCAGGTAGGGCCTGACAAATCACTCCCCTCCCACAACTGCCCCTAAACCCTCAAGCCTGAATGTGCCACTCTAAATCCAGTTAATTCTCCCCAGCAACAGCTCTCACTTATACCTGTATTCTATTCTTTCAAATATGCTTGTATCAGTACAATTAAACCCAGAACTGAAGAACTGCCTCAGACGCCAATACTGGTGCTTCTACTGTGAAGAACTGCCTCAGAAATCATTAAAGTGCTTCCACTGTGGCCAGTAGAGCCATGGAGCTGAGCAATAGAATGTGAAGAGACACCAGAGAATGATGTTTTGTCTCAAGACTACGGAAAAAATTTGTCACTTGCACTTCCCTTTCTCTCTCTCTCTCCACTAGAACCAACACATAGAAGCTTCAGCTTTTCAGGTTCAGCTGAAAGATGAATGTATAATGAACTATACAACTGTTGCTTTACATACCTCTAAAGGACAAAAAAAAAAAAAACCCAAACATTGAGCATTCCAGGATTCAAAGCTGCAATCTGAAGCGAGTTTAGACTGCATGCCATTCACACTTAACATATACCACAGTCATTCTTTTAGCATCTAGATTATCACAATGTTGATCTCTGCAGAGTAAATGGTAAACCATTTAGCCATCTATAACCCTTATCTGAGATTCTATTAAAAAAAAACAAAAACAAAAAAACAAACAAACAAAACAAAACCACAGCCCCTTTGAATCTGAAACATTCACAGATATTAAGAGCCTTGAGAATGGGGCCAATATCTACACTTGTCCTCAAAAGTAATAAAGTGTTAAAAGAAACTCCGTACCTGGTATTCAAAACATTCATACAATACAACTGTCTTCAAAACATACTACCTTTATTTTAATTTCCACTACTCTTCCACAGATTTATCTACTTTAAGGCCCACTATACCTTTGCTGTCTGTTCTGATACCCTGTATTCAAAATCTCCTCCTGTAAGAGAATAATGGATCTGTCCTCTACAAGAGAATTCTATAGGTAACCCAGCCTAAATAAAAACATAGTCTTGTGCCACTCTGGGGTCCCAGGAACTTTGTTTACCATTTTGTTTTCTTGGAGATTATTCTCTCTTTTTTTCGGGAGAGAATTCAAGAGACCACTGAATGGTTTCTTGATAAACAGTCTATGACAACAATCTGACACTTTCAGTATATGAGCTAAATGTAGAGTCTGAGTAAGTTGGTTGTGGTTACTAGCAAAACAGTTATTTCTCCTGGAGAAGGCAGGCAGACTATTCCCTCACACAGCTTGGAAAGAAACAG
Organism: Ramphastos sulfuratus; assembly: GCA_013399055.1. Lineage (NCBI taxonomy): Eukaryota > Metazoa > Chordata > Aves > Piciformes > Ramphastidae > Ramphastos > Ramphastos sulfuratus. The sequence continues at coordinate 102,037 of WBNM01045861.1, forward strand.
ACTGTTCAAAAGCCTAAGAGGTCACAGCAAAACAGGGGCATATGTGAAAAAGCCACCTTTGCAGAAGGCTCTATAAAGGACTAAGCTCTTATTTGGTGCTCAAAGGACACTCACCGATGACCTTACACAGGCCCTGTGCTGGTGAATTTAGCCCTACTGAGCACACAATCAGTCCTGGAAGGAACAGTATTTTACATAGGTTGTGGCATAGATTCATAGATTGCCTGAGCTGGAAGGGACCATCAAGTTCCAACCCCCTGCCATGGGCAGATGCCCTCCACCAGATCAGGGTGCTCAAGGCCTCATCCAGCCTGGCCTTGCACACCTCCAGGGAAGGGGCATCCACAACCTCCCTGGGCAACCTGTGCCAGTCT
>WBNM01045861.1:102965-196078 GCA_013399055.1 Ramphastos sulfuratus
AGTGAGGGTGGTGAGACACTGGCACAGGCTGCCCAGGGAGGTTGTGGCTGCTCCCTCCCTGGAGGTGTTCAAGGCCAGCTTGGATGAGGCCTTGAGTGCCCTGTACTAGTGGGAGGTGTCTCTGCCTATGGCAGGGGGTTGGAACTGGATGATCCTTGAGGTCCCTTCCAACCTTACCATTCTATGATTCTGTGATTCACTTCAGACACGGTGATGGCACGAGACACTAATAGCTTTCAAACTCTACTAATCATATCAGGATTTGAACTAATGACCTGTATCCTGTTACCAAACTCCCCAAACTATTTAGACCCCTCAGGGACAATAAAGTGCCTTGGACAATAATGAATTTATAAAAGCACAACTGATGTGGTGATCTCTGAAACAGAGCAAACTGTTATAGACTGGGCACAATGGTCTACAATACAGGTGTCTGCTTCAGATCCACCGGAACAATGGTGAAACTTGCTAATATAAGTAACAGAGATAAAATGGCATCTTGGTTTTTCACAAGTCTCCACACTCTAACAAAAAGAACAAAAAGTTTGTTCATCCTGTCACATATAAAGCAATAGGTGCCAGTTATGACAGAGGGTCACTGGTTTCTCCATGCTTTCTGCCACAGCTTCCGTGACAGTGTTTTCCTACAAACCTTACAACCACACAGAACTGTTACAGGTGTTCATTAGGGAACACCACAATTCACCTGACTGTGGTCACAAGACTTTCACTGTATAACTGTAATCTAATCTATCTTTAATATATTTGGAGAAGTTCTTCACCATGAGGGCGGTAAGACACTGGAGCAGGTTGCCCAGGGAAGTGGCGGAAGTCCCATCCCTGGACGTTTTTAAGGCCAGGCTGGATGGGGCTCTGAGCAACCTGATCTAGTGTGAGGTGTCCCTGCCCATGGTAGGGGGGTTGGAACTGGATGATCTTTCAGGTCACTTCCAACCCTGGCAATTCTGTGATTCTATGAAGCTACGTAGGACACATATTGCAGTGAATCCCATAATAGTGTAACTAAATAGTGTAACTAAAGAATCCCATAATAGTGTAAATAAAGTGTAATCCATAATAGTGTAACTAAGTTCTGGAGCCCCCAGCACAGGAAGGACATGGAACTGTTGGAGTGGGTCCGAAGGAGGCCATGAAGATGCTCAGAGGGCTGCAGCAGCTCTCCTATGAGGACAGGCTAAGAGAGTTGGGGCTGTACAGCCTGNGAAGGGAAAAAAAAAAAAACCAAAACCAACAAACCATAAAGCAAACCACAGCTGACCACCTGAACACAACAGCACAGAGATGGCTCCAGCAAAACAAAAAGTTCACTGTCAAGTTTCCACTGCAGTAAAAGATCATCTTCCTTAGGGGAAGTAGGTGGGAATCAACCCAAAATGTGTGCCGAAGGCAGGGAATACATCTAACTATGTTCAAAAGGAGCATGAACAGTGGTATAAGACTGCCTTTTAGACACCTGACCTCTGTCACACAAAGGTGACAAGAAAGAAACGGTGACAAAAGGAAAGCAGAAAAGGAATAATAAGAGCGTAAAATTGAGCATCTCACAAAGAGAAGGAGAGCAAGAAGCAACAGAATAAAAAAAGAATGTAATGACAGACATACACAAGCATTGATGTGAAAAATATATACAATCAGCAAAGAGGAGTCATTTACTACTGGAACTGGTGAAAGGCAAGAGAGGTGGGAAGAACTGGGCTGGGCAGAGAAAGAAAGGTAGCAGGAAATAAAGTACAGGGCTTCCAATAAGTGGTCTGTTAGCTTGAAGTGGAAAATAAATTCTTCCCCACCCTCTCTTAAAAAAAAAAAAATGAGAGAAACAAATATCAAAGTCACTATTTACTGTTTTGTCACACTTTGTGACAGCAACATAAGAAAAAAAATTAGCTTGAAGAAAGTATACATCACTAAAATCAAAAGTACAATAGGACTCCAGGGTTCTGATCTTCTGTGGACAGCTAGACAAAGTTCCAATAGAATATCTATTACTATTTTGAGAGGCTTAAAATCCTCCAGGTTCTAGGGTAAATGCTAGCTACTGGGATAACACTGTATATTTCCCTACAAGCAGATTATTTCACAATTGCTTAATAAAGATGTCCAGTATCTCTGTTATAGCTTCTAGTTGGGCACATGGACAAGGTCAACCCAGTAGAGCACTTAGAATTCCTAGGAAGGTAAATAAATAAATATAAATACATCTGTGTGGGCCATCAGTCTGTATAATGAAATCAAATCACCATTTCATGCTCACTTGTGCTTAAGTCATAGGGCAGACTCCAGAGCAGGGCATACATAATTCTGAAGCAGTATCTTGCACCAGTCACATTCACAGGCAGGATCAAGGCTTCGGAAGTGAGCAAATACAATGGCAAAACTAACATTAGGTCATGAATACCTCTAACCTGCAATGAGGAACATAAAACTTTCACCCATCCATCAGCATTGCTTGGGATCAGATTATCCAGGTGTAGCATGTATGGGCCACTGATAGAGATGTCCCAGATCCACCACAGCTTGCTTTCTAGCTCAAGCAGTGCCACCCATACTGCTTCCATGGCAGCTTAGATTTAGAGAGAGCCTGATGATTTTTCCCCTGTGCAGAGCCCTAGCTGTACAAATCTGTTGGTCACAAAGACAGTGATGTGCTTCCAGAACAACAGGAAAAAAAAAAAAAAAACGAAAAATGGAGAGAAGTGTTGAGATGAAACCTACTGGTTCCACACTTCAGCATGAGTCCATGGTTGTCCATTTCTCTGCATCTCAGTATTTATCATCTAGCGCTCCAGGTACCTTACAAAGTCTCTCTGCTACCCAAAACATTCCAATGGATCGCCACTCTGAATAACAGGATAACTAAATTTTGGTCAGTCACAGATACAGAGGAAATGGCTACCGAGATCCTACCGTAGATCAAACCCAGAGAAATGCACAATGCACGTATGTGCTCATTCTCTGAAGCTGTGCAGTAAATCCTCACCTATGAGCCACTAAAGGCACAACCCTGACTGTACTGTCCTCCAGCTCTGGAAGATCATTTAGTTAGCCTTAGTGTCCTCATGCAGTCCCAATCAGCAAAACACCTGACCATGAGACAGCTTTGGTATCTCCCTGTAGTACAACACTGCTCTGTGTTTTCAGCTGATCACCCACCACCAAGCAATTCACTGCCTCAATAACTTAGAAGTCATTTTGCAGCTAGGCCAAAACTGTTTCTCTGGAGTGTTTGATTTGCTTTGATGTATTCAATCCTCTTATTTGTTTCCTCACCGCTGCTCCCATCCCATCAACAGAAATAAGGTAACAGTCTGCATCTCTCAGTGGCCCCAGTGGCATACTAATTTTCTTCAAGGAATATTGATCAAAGGGACAGCCAGATAAGAGGTGCTTATTTCTAGAACATTTTATGCAGCATGGTCACTGATCTCCATTTCATGTTCCAAACTCTCCATTTCAATCTCAGCTGTACTAATAATCAGTAGAGCATCAGCATAGTTTAGCCTTTGGTAATTGTCCCAACATAACCATTACAGAGTCCTCGAGCCACAAAAATGAAGTCAGCAAGATTCACAAAGGAAGCTGTTGTCAGCAGCAAGGTTTACCAGCAGAGTGAAGCCAAACTTCAATTCATTCAGATAAACACAGTCCTGCAATCTACAGAATCAGACTGCTTGGTCCTGTTGCTGTCAGACTCACGACCTGTGCTGCACTTGTAACTGATGCCCTTCACAGGGAAGGCATCAGAGCACCATGCATAGCCTGCATGTAAGTCTTTTTTGCAGCCCAGTTTGTATCCCTTTTATAGAGGTTGCATCTCTGACAGATGCATCTTGTCTAAAGTGATTAGAGGTCTTTGAGACAAGGATCTCATTAGAAGGTGGAATTTCCAGCTGAGTACTATACTTCTATAGAAATAATAAAAGACAAAAGATTATATAATGCAATCCTTTTGTCTCCTGTATTGTGCTGGACACAACGTCAGGCTCATCCACCAAGACAGTAAGAGAGGTCACAGTAGATAAAATAGGAGGGAAACCTACATCAGAGTGGCGCAAATCCAAAGAAGAGTAACCAGTATGGATGACTGCACATCATACCTGAATAAAGAGAAGTACAGGGCTTGATGGGGCAAACTGCAGGGCAGCCATAGCTACTGCTGCTGCTGGGCCAGAGCAAGAGACACTCAACACTAACACCATGCCTGTGTTTTGCAAGCAGCTCATTGTCCCTCCTCAACTCTTCTGCAAGGGGTTGAAGGATAATTGAAGAAACAGTTTCTCTAGAAGCCACCGAAATCCCAGAAAAGTAATTAAAAAATAAGCCATAAAAAGGTGTCTTTTCTAATCGTACAAGGCGAGCAAACTAAAAAGTGCACTCTTAAGAGCACAGAAATTTTTCTCCTGTTTCTGCCAAGCTTTTTGGAAACTGGCCCTAATATATTCTGTTGGAAATAGACCAAACCTAAGGACAAGAATTTCTCATCTGTTTAGTGGTCTTTCTAATAGCACTACCTTTCTGATAAGATCACCATATTATGTTAATTCGCATGTAAAAACAAATACACTGAATATCCACTTGTAGCCCTCCTACACATATTAAATCTCTTAAGTAATGTTTCTCTTTGTAGCACAAGGGTGTTATTGTTCTCAGATCTTCACCCAAGGAAATAAGATTCAAAACTAGTGGAAAGGGAACATCAGCCAATTTTGAGAACAACCAGTGAAGCTGCCTGTATCCTCTGCAACATGGCTCTTCAGTGGCACTGAAGTGCCTCTGCAGTGACACTACATCGCTCAGATCTGAATAAGAGGACACAGCTGACAGAGTGACATACAGGTCTGCCAAAGCCAGGTCTTGCAGCCACAATAAGCTTTGCACAATTGGAAGTAAAAATGGAGCCAATCACACGCAGTACCTCAATTTCTTTCTTTCCCTGACAACAGCTCCGGTTTTGACTTTCCCACCCTCCCTGGTCCTTTTCAAAATCGCTGCAGCATGTTTTTCTACAATAATAATACTACTTTGTACCCTGAGACCTCATAGATCTGATGTTTTTCAGTGTATTTTAGAGATTGTAACACTTCCTTAGAGGGACAATAGTAACATACAAGTAGTACAACTGAAGAAACTTGAAAGCAGAGCTGCTGCGTGACCAGGTGTGTCACTTCAAAAGATGCAGACGAGCACTGAGGAAATTTGCTTCTGTAACAAAATTCACTTCTTTGGAGATGGAAAAAAAAATTGAAAAGTAAAGTCTGAGAAACAGTATTATTGTGTTAATGAAAGAAACTACTGAAATAAGATCTGGTACTGAAGAAAATTATCAGAACAAAACATCTTACATCAAGTTGACTCCAAACAGAGACATCCTGAAGTTAAACTGTAACATGGAGCAGATTTGAAATGGCAAAATGAGAAGATACTGAGAAATAAATGGCAAAATGAGGAAATACTGAGAAGTAAATCTGCAAGGAAAACATCTCCTTCATCAAAAATGTAATCTGGAATGTTACTATGGATAATAAAACCAAGAGCATGTATTTTAACATTGATCATTTGCTTTAACTTTGTTACACAACAGTGTATCCTCCTTCAGAAAGAGACAGACAACTCAATAGGAAGAGGCTTGCTTAGGCTATAGGTAGTTAACCCAAAAAAACAAACAAACAAACAAACAAAAAAAAGGACACTAAATAAACCTAATACAAAGCATACATAGGAAAACATCACCCTTTAACTAAGGCAACAACCTGTCTGTATCCTTTCACTTTTCTTCCGAATGAAAGACTGTAAAAACACAGTTTCGCTGTTTTCAATCTCTAAACGAAAGTGTCTTACAGAAGCAAGCACACAATTCATCATCCCAGAAATAACATCCAAATATCTGTTAGATTATGTGGAAATGAAAAAAAAACACACCAAACCAAAACCCCAAAAAACCAAAGACAAGTCTTTTGTCAGCTAAGCTCAGGAGTGGTATGGGCTGAAAAGCTATGGAAGGAAAACAATAGAAACTGAGGCTAATTTTATTTACTGGTACTAGAGGTTCAGCCAAGCCTTTTGCTCTGTAGTGCAATTTAAACAAAAAAGATTTGAGAAGACAACATTTTTCCAAAATCCGTATTCCTACCTAAATGAAGTCAAAAGGATAAAACATTTTTGCAAAAAGAGACAACAGAACCTTGCAGACCTGGCAATTTCAAATCCCTTGCTACTTTTATACATAGTTTTCGTTAGGTTAATTTAAGTTTTGCTCAAATTTTTTGTTTTCTTCAAATATATTTTGCTAAGCACAGCTTTTGCTGTTGTTTACTAGAGGCTTGCTGGCTGGGGGTGGTAATTGGCTGTTTATTAATCTGTATCAGTTATTTAACATCCCTTCCTACCGTTAATGGAAACACTTTACAAACTATAACATTGAAGAAACACCAAAGTGTTACTAAAAACATCACCCACGTGTTTACCCAAGCAGAAATTTAAAGGGAAGATTGTGGTCCATTGATTTTTTTCCCCAAAAAAACCTTATTAAGTACATAGCGCAATTAGTGCCTCTGCAGCAGAGTCTGATTTGGCAGTTTTAATCAGACCGCCTACCAGTATGTCAGGGCTGCTGGGTGACACTTGAGATCTGAAGAGCCTGGGTAAAAATAACCTCTGTTCAACAAGATATGGTGAACACCAGACAGCTGAGTCACTTTTAAAACCAATTCTGATTTTCTCTATTAGAAGGAATTATCAAAGGACTCAGAAATCTGTCTGAAACATGCCTATCATTGAATACGCTGTAATGTAAACCCGGAGCTTCCTTTTGATTGCTGCCGTTGACTTTAGCATCAATATACAGTGCTCAGTCACTTCTGGGAAATCCTGGTGTCACATAGAGACGCAACTTCTAATAACATTTCAGCTTCAAAAGTGTCATTTCTAAGCACCTGTTCCTTAGGAAGCATTGACCATTACAATTTATGAAGGCTTCCAGCATTATCAGTGAAGCTGAAGATGAGTTAGGCCTCAAACCTACCACTTAACACATGCAATCTGTGACGTTTTGTGGATTTCTTACAAGACAACTGAAATACCACAAGCTTACTGTACATCAAACATTCATCTAACAGCAAACTGAACAAGCTACTGGAGAAATACTAGAACTTCAGTGAAGTTCAATGACGTAACTGAAGCCCCAGGTGAGAAAGTGTTTCAGAAGGGCTCTCACGCTGATTTTTCGGGTCGAGCCTTTACTCTGGGAGTTTTCTCTTAATAGTTTTAAAAGGAGAATGAGCACCGAGACAGCAGGAAAGCAAAACGACTGGCATCTGTTAGCCAAAATACGCCAAGAAGAAGACCGGCTACTGCCGGTCTCTTTTAATCCCTCAGCATCAAAGTAAGAACAAGGGCTCGCCGGGGGGAGCGGACAGCCCTCGCACTGCCAGAGCCCATTTCCCAGCAGGCAGGAAACTTTCCCAAAACCCGCCAAATCCGCGTGTCTAGGCAACCGCTCCAGACCGCCCTAAGGAGAAAAACAAACGGAGCGAACCGACGCCGTTGCCGCGTACGGTCCGGCAGAGATTCGCCGCGAGAAGCCGCGACCGCAGTGGACCGGCCCCACGGTGCGGGGATCCGGGCAGGGCTGGGCTCACGCGTGGCGGGGAGGCGCTGCGACCCGTGCGGGAGAAGCCGAGGGGAGACCTGACTGCGAGGAATCCGCGGCAGGTGGAGGCAGGCAAAAGGAGAAATGGAGGAAACTGTAAAGCCTGAGGTGGAGGAAGCGGCCCGGAGAGGGGGCGAGGTGCAGCCCTTGGAGGAGGGGGTGCAGCAGAGAGCGGGGAAGGGGCTTGAGGAGGGGCGGGTGTGCTGCAGGGCGCCGGCGGAGGGCAGGTCGGCAGCCCACGGTAGGAGGGGGAACAGCCAGGGGCGGCTTTGCTGCACTCACAGGCGAGTCGTAGGAGAAGGCACATTCCGTCTTGTAGACCCTGTCCCCTGACTTGGGCACCCGGATCGTGGGCATATAGGGGACTAGCAGCTCGCCCAGGTCCCCGGCGGCCATCTGCGCATCGCCGCCGCTGAAGAGCGCGGCCCGCTGCATGCTCCCTCCGGCCGGCCGGCCGACGGCGAGCGGGCAATGCGAGGGCAATGGAGGCGAAGGGCAGCCGGGCCCCGGGCAGGGCGCGGCGGCGGGAGCCGGGCCCGAGGGAGGGGAGGGGGAGGGAAGATGCTATTTTTAATCCAATGGCAGCGGGAGCGACACCAGCTGCGGCGGCGGCACTCGGGGGTCCCGACGAGGGCGGGAGGGAGGGACACGGCGGCGGGGGCGGGCGGCGCCCGGCAGCCCCCTGCCGCCTTCGCCAGTTCCTCGCCGTGTCGGGTGCGGCCGCAGGCTCCGGGACCGCTCTCCTGAAGCGATTCCCACCCAGCGTCCGTGCCCGCGGCCACCGTTAGGTGGCAGCCGGCGTGGCGCCGCCGCCCTGCGTCCGTGCTGCCCTCTCCCCCGCCCCGGCGCAGGTTCCGGGCGGGTCGTGCGGCAGCTCCCGCGGCGGAGCTGTGTCGGCGGGAGGAAAGAAACAGGGCTGTGCAGGCCCGTTCACGCGTTTTGCCAGAAAACGATCATTTCCGTGATGGAGACTGCCTCCCCGTTCCCCTGCGCGGCTCGGAGCAGGTTTCCCTTTGACCGGTAACGCTCTGCTACGGACTCGTTTAGTTATTGTTTGAGCAATTAAATACTATATGCGTGGTTTTTTTTTCTCAGCCGCAAGGATTTAATAACTTCACATGCCTAAAATAAACCTCTAGACAGCGAAGTGTCTGACCTATGATTAACGGAGGTCTAGTGCCGTTGGGGACAGATGTCACGCAGCCCGTAACGGCCCCGCTGTAGGCGGTGGTGTCGGTTGTGTGTCGGTGTCAGCGCGGCCGGCTCGGCTCCCGCCTCACTGGTCTGAAACCTGCCGGGAGAGGCAGGCACGGAGGGACGAGCTGTTGGGGTACGAGGCGGAAATGCCCGGCCCGAGATGCCCTGGGCAGCTCGCAGCAGTGCCAGCATCCAGATCCAGAATTCCTATCTTGAGGGACATTAGCATAAAATTACCTCTTTTTGGCATTTGTTGCGATTTTGCCTCTGAAGGAATACTGTCAGGGAAAGGAAGAATAGAGTAACTTGAAGGAAAAGCATATCAAAATGTTTTTTCAAGCAGTATCTAGTAACTATTGCATGACTTGATGCATTTACAATGAAAATGTACAATGTAGATAACCTGTAGTCCACTTTATATCCGAGGATTCGTCAGTCACTTCCAAGCAGGTGATCTGACCTTTGCTAGAACCATCTTTTACCTGAAAAAAATTAAATCCCAATTAACAATGAAACTGAAAAACATTTTTTTTTCTAACCTGTATGAAGAAACAGGCTGTAAGAGTGAGCAGAAAAGTGCTGTCTATTCTCAGCAATTTTTCTAGCAAAAAAACCCCAAATATTGGGAACAATGTGGAATGCCAAGGCCTGAACATTCCATGTTAATGGAATGGCCTTCAACTTACTCAAGATGAGATACTATATCAAAGACTCACGAGACTTGGATGCTGGATGAAAAAACATAAATTAATACAGGGTCACCAGAAAGATTTCGTTTACTTGAGAAGAGTTTATGCTTTTGAAAAAGTTTCTCTTATTAACTCAGCATTTATAAACAAAATGATACTAAAACATACAAACTGTCTAAGTTGTCTCAACTAGTCAAAGCACTGATAGGGAATGTCAAGAGTCTTTCTGGCATTTGGCAGTGCTAGGAAAACTGCAAACAAAGCAGTCTGCTTAAAATAGTCCATGTAGTGTTGCTTAATGTAAAGAACAAACTCTGTGTTAGAACAGTATGAAGCCACAAGATAATCAATGGTTACTAAAGGCTTATATCCTTATTAATATATATATATATAAAAACACAGTTTAATGTAACAAACCGTAAGTGGCACTTTCTGTCATTCCTGAGGCATTTACAACCCACGGAGCACGACGGCTGGTAGAACCTGAGAAGACACATCCCTCTAGTGGCAAAAGTCTTCCAGATAAAGAGAGGACCGTTGGTATCACTTAGGTAGCTGCCAGTTGTAAAAAAGGCACTGTGCAGTCCTGAAAATGCACGGCTGGTATGTGTTTGGATGTCCTCAGGTACAACTTGTATTATCCATCTTAGGCATGTTTGATTTTTTTCTTGGTTAACAACAGTTGCAGGGCACATTTCCACATGAGTTATTATATAAACTCTTTTGGTTTGTTAAAAAGCTTTTGAGTTATACTGTTATCAGAAAGGTTTACCCTTTTCTCCAAAACTGTCCATGTTGTGTCTATACAAAGGGCACTGAAAGTAAAAAGTCTGAAGTTCTAATCTTGAGATTTTGCTGTTGACTTTACACACCTTTTAGTACATAAAAATGTAATCATTCACACAGCAAATGGCATCTTCTGTTCACCTAACACTGATTAGACGACCCATAAAGCCCATTAACTGATGTCAACCTTTGACCCTTGCCCTTCAGACATCTAGCAATCCTTTTGTATCAACCTTCAACAAGCAGTTTCCTGTTTTTTCCCCTTATTTTACTAAGCCTCTCAAAGCAAGTAGAAAGTTCTCTTAACAGGATCAGTAACTTGAATATATTGCTAAAAATGTTAGATATGCATCAAGTACTAAGAAAATACTGAGTATTTGCTCACTGAAAGTCTTCCTTCCCATGAGTTTTACATGACAGAGCACAGATTCTAGCCTGGAAACTAGGGGGGTATTTTGAAGATCTCCTGTAAGACTTCAGTTTATAAAATCCTCTCCAAAATAACTAAAACATGTATTTATGTGCACCATACACCTCTTAATGTTTAAGAACCTTTCTTTGTTTTCTACTCCTACATCTGGCAATATATTCAGGCCTAGGAGAGCACTTCTGCCTTAATTCTGCCTACTTACCTCAAGAGATACCCAAGGTAATAAAACCTGAGCTTTGCTGAAATTAATTTTAAAGACTATCCTCCCCACAATTACTTGGTATATGATTGCCCATGTCACTAGATACATATTTAAAATCATAGAATGGTAAGGTTGGAAGGGACCTCAAGGATCATCTAGTTCCAACCCCCTGCCATAGGCAAGGACACCTCCCACTAGNTGAAAGTTATGCGACAAAGGTAGGTACCCTTCACTAAGTTATCTGAAATACCAACATACTACTGAGCAGATTATGCTTTTATCAATGAAGATTCATTCTGCCACAAAGGGAGTATGTGACTTTGGTTTGTATCTGTTACCATTTAGAAAAGGAAATGTGTATCACAGGGAAAGTTATGTCACACTTTAGTTCCACTTTAAAACAAACCACTAAAACCCCCAACCAAACAAAACCCCCTCAACAATGTAGAATGGTGTTCCAGAGACCACTTTTTGGATTGTTCAGAAAGATTCAGTCAGTCATCTTTGGGGTTTTAACAGGGGTTTGGGTTTGGTTTTGTTTGGTGATTGTTTAAGAAGTCTGCCAGATATAAACTGCATAGGAAGTGAGATTAAAGAAAATGAAGACCAGACAACTGCAAATTATGCATAGACAAGAGGAGAAAAGCTTAAAACTGGTGATAAAACTGATAAAGGGAAGAGGAGCATGGGTGATACTGTTAGGGATGAAGAGTATTAAGTTACCTAAAGAAAGAAACATTTGAGATAATGCTGAGACTATGATAGATGTTGAAAAATGCAAGTTGTGAAAAAAAAAAACTGTGAAAGATGAGTTTGAGTACAAGTAATGAGAAAGAATTTGTCTCAGTTGGCAGATGTAATTCTAGTATTCCAAACATTTGAAGGCATTTCTCTGAGTTCATCTTCCAGAAATTATCTGATGTGAGGCATTGTGAGAGAAAAAAGCCCTACAGTTTCCTGTGCCTTTCATTTAAAACTTTAAATACCAGATGACAGCCTAATCACATGATGAAGATTAACACTACCAATTTTTTTCACCATCTGTTAGGGCAGAAATTCTATTCTGCATTGATGTTGTGGAGAAAGGGAGCCATTGCTGGCAAGTGACACAAGGCATTTTTGTCTGACTTGACACTTTTACTAGCTATATGAGCTTAACTGCCACACAGTTTCATTCATATTATTGGAATTAACACAAACATTGCATTTTATTAATTTCCATCAGTAAATAGCAGGATGCGTATCGCGTAGCTCAGTCACAATTTGTCAGTATGCAATTAAGACCATGCATACTCTCTTAAAATTGCTTAATTGTCAGGTGTGGATTTCATAGAGTTGTCAATGAGATTTTTATCTGGTGTTTCATAATGATACCAAGGTCCATCTCCCCTGTGTCTCATCAATCTGCGTGCCTGCAGCTCCTTCAGCCTGAGAAGAAAGAGCAAAAGACACACTCAACATGAATCAACATGAGCATATCAATATTTAACATCAGGGCATTGCTGACAACAGCAGAGTTTAGCATCTATGGCTTTTAAGTTCTACTGAAACAAAGGTAGTACCAAAATACATCTTTTGCCAAGAAAGCTTGGACCAGATGATCTTTGAGGTCCCTTCCAACCTGGTATTTGATGATTCTATGAAAATAGTAAGAGTTGAACTAAAACTTGTACTATTACATGCTTCTAGTTCAATTTTCTTTCCAGTAAGTCACCTCCCAAAAGATTAGCTGTGAAGGTTTGGGAGTTCCCTGCCCCCGCCCCCCCNCATTGAAATACTCCAATTAGCCTCAAACCAGCACATTAGTACAAATATGTGCAGGAGTTCTGTCACAGGTTCTTGCCTGATAAAGCCTTCAACTAAAAATAAATAGGAACAACAAAATCAAAAGTAAATGTGATGGTGTAAGGCATTATGCTGTCTTGGTCCCAACAGCAACAGTTTGTGGAACTCACACTTTCTTCTGCCACAACAGTTTAGTCCGACTAAGTGCAAAATAAACTCAGGACAACAATGTTTTTACTGCCCACAACATTTTCAACAGCAACAAGGAACATCATCTGTCCTGTGAATGGTCATTTAGCTACTCAATTAAGCTATAAGCATTAGCAGAGGCAAAAAGAGCTGTGCATCTCCTGACTCAGGAGGACAGAGCTTTAACTTTATAAATACAAACTGGTTTGAAGAGTGTGCTGGTTTGAGGCTAATTGGAATATTTTAATGAGAGAAATTAGATCATTGCTTGTGAAAAGAAAATAATGATGATGTCTATATCATTCATTGGTCTGCTGTTCCCTCACTTTGTCCTGGGATGTTGCCCTATTAATTTCTCTGTTAGTCTGGTCTGTGTCATTGGATCTAATCACTTCCTTTTAACCCAAATCGGCTATAATTATCTCACCCCGATCTCAGCAACTAAAATGTGAGCTTTGCTGGCTTCTGTTTGTTTTGTTTGTCTGTCTGAGATAAGGGGGAAAGAGGAGGGGGTGGTTTTGAGCCCTTCTGGGCAGTTTCTTTGTCTGGGAGACTTTGGATTCCTGTATTATTTCTAACTTGTACAAAATTGTAAATCCTTGTAAATATTGTGTATATATGCTTGTAAATTGTGCCATGCTGTAAATATAGCTTCATCTTACTTCCAAGCCATCTCAGTTAGTCTGGTAAATTCCAAGTTAGGGGAAGAAAAGCTCCTAATCCACCCCAGAGAGACACTGTTGTTTTACAAGACTGCCCTTAGATTATTCCACTTCCAGTAATCTTAATACTGAAAAGGCAGGGGCTACAGATCCTGCAACTCCTATTTTCTGTACCATCCGGTGCAGCAAGCACTCAGGGTCAAGCGATACCTTAGTAAGCACATTATGTCAGCATCCAACTCAGTATGTTAAGCAAAACAGAACAGTCAACTACAGTATGTATCAGTATTTTAAACCCTCAACTATATAACATACCTCAGTTCAGTTTTCTTTGTTTCAACATCAAGCATAGCCATCTCTTTCTCATAGTCCTTTTCAGGGGGGTCAAGCAAGTAACGAGCTATCCAGCGACTTATAGGGTGCTGGAAAATACAAAAATAGAGATTTCCCATGCCATTTCCAAGTTGAGATGTCATCATAGCTAATTTTCTCTGTTTCCACTCATCAACACTATGGGTGCTGCCATTCAAACCATAATAGCAAAGGTAAAAGCATGCCCAACAGTTTGTAAGATCTAAACCCTAGAAAGCTCTATTTATGTTGCCATGTTTAATGCCAAGATAACCTGAAGACAAATATTCTGTAGCAAAATTAAAAGTTAATGGAAGACATGTGATCTGTTTTCTTTCTGGTGAAGGGAATTTCTTAAATTGCCATTGTAATGACAGAAATAGACTCTGCAACTCCTACCATAATCAGTAACATTTTATTTAAAGTGTTGCTTCCACATATAGGTCACTTCACTAGGAACAAAAGTCGAAGTGACTTGAAAGTCATAATATTGCTGAATTCAATTATTTCCTATCAAAAACAAGGCAAGAAGTCAAGGGCTAGTTGTAATAAAATACAATGAAATGAAAAAGTTATAACCTTGAGTCTCTTAACTATAAAAATCTTCAATTCTAGATATAAAAGGATGTGTTGTGTCAGACCTTGAAACCACACCAGCAAATGATATAAAAGAAAGTAATGTCCCTTTAAACTCCAGTGTCCTTCCAGAACAAGAAACAAAGACAAAACCTGCATGTTAAGAAAACAGAAGACTCTTCTATATAGGAATATCATAAAAGAAATCTTGTCATACAGCTTCAGTAGTGTACTTGCAGAAAATTACAGACCACTTGCATCTACTTGAGTCAGTAAACAGATTTTCTGCAGCAACACATGCATTCTGTAAAGCTGAAAAAATCCAAGTTTACCAAAATCATAATGGCACAATGTGACTTCTACTGCACTGATACCCAGTGGCAGGGATGTGGTCAGCCTCATCATCATACCCCTCACATTTCACTCTCACAAGTATCATCAACAGGAAGGCTGTCCGTAACATGCCACCCTTTCACATGTCACACTCACTTGGTAGTATTCCCAGTACTCTGGAACATAACCTTCAGGAATCTCTGCAAGTTCAGCTTCACCTGACAAGGAAAGGAGAGGAGAAATACTTGCTTCAAGTTGTGGGTTTTTTAAGTACTTTGTATTCTGCCTTGCATGTTAAGAAATTAACATTATTTTACATGGAGAGTACTTAATCCCTCAGAGCTCTGTTCGCAAAAAAATTGGCTTGTAATTTCTCCAGACACTTCACACTACCTCTATCTAGCTCATGGACTTTAAGCCACACAACAAAAGGGTGAAATTAGCAGCCATACAGAAGAAATAACTAAGATTAAGTCCACAGAAAACTGAAAGCAAGGATTTTCCTAATTTCTCTATTAATTCCATATTATTACAGTAGTAGATTTAAAACATGTATTGCAAAGCATCATTTTGGCTTTTTTGCTAGATAAAAGTGACAGTATGCAGCCTTCTTAAAGATGTAAAAGAAGGTAATACAGAGTGCTCACTAGAATACAGGAGAACTGTTCACTAAACCTCACTGATGTTTAAAATAATGTACCAAGACTGAATTTTTCTGGTTTTCAAAATGTGGAAAGCTTTTTTTTTAATTTATTACAAAGAAGCAACAACTACAGAAAACAATAAAAATATTGGGAACACTTTCTATGTACTTATGCAATGCTACCATCACTGTCAGGCCTTTTTCCTTATCTTCCAAGGAGCAAACCTTCAAAGACCTCTTTTTGCTGTCCAGTAGGCTTAGTTTCTATTTAGTAATTTTGACTGTGTACTCAGCATGATGTTGCACTCACCAATGAAGATGTTGACATATGTTACGAATAATACCACTGGTATTCCTGTCAGAGATACATAGAATCTCTGTATAGGAAATTAAAAAGAAAAAGAATCAGTATGAGAAACTCAGAAGCCTGACAAATTTGTATGAGGTTAGTCTGAAAATGATGTCACAGCCCATAATTCTTAGATTTGTACTCATGGATTAGGTATGGATGTTGTATGTAAAGACAAATTGCTGCCTAAAATAAGTTAATTAAACTGAAATACAGAAACAGATGCTGTGTCAGTCCATGAGCCTGTTCAGTGGAGCTTTCAGTCTCCTAGAGGTCAGTCTGCAGAAGCAGACAGTAATGCTTTCCCTGAGTGCCTCTTGAGACATCAGGCTTCACCATTTAACTGCAAACAAGGCACTAACAGCAGTGAAATATAACCCAACATGAATAAAGCCACTGCTGGCTTTGGTAACTGTGGAAGACACATAAGGGGAAGCCTGATCACACCAAGAGAGTTGTATCAAGTTGGCTGTTACCTGTCATAATAGACTTTATCTGAAACCTAGCTTTTTTGGGGTCATGCTCGGGTCAGGCTTCCTGAGTCTCACCTCTGGCATTAATGGTTTAGGTAACTGAAGTCGAAACTCTGCAGAAGAGTAACCCAATACACTTTTGAAAGGAAGATGGAGCAGAAAGCATTTGTAGGTTACACATATATGAACACAGAGACATAATAATCCTACTACAGCATTAGCTATAGTCTTTTTTGCCATACTTGCCAATGGTTTTACTTCCCTTGGCCCTAATTTTACAACATAGGACAGAAAATTATTTAGGAGGAGAACTGGAAATTTTTGTTTATGTAAATAATGGCACCTATAGTTTAGATGCTGTCACAAAAACCATAGAGAAAATTGTATTTTGTACACACGATTGTGAAAGATGTGTTATACCGAGCAGAATAAATTTGTTTTTAACTCACCAACAAGCTCAAAAATCGATTATCATAAAAACTTGTTGCCTTGATAATAAACATTCTCTTCCCATGGCTGCTGCTATGTCGTACAGGAACTGAAAGTTGACCAAAGGGAGAAAAAACAACATTTTGGTTCATTGGGCCAGGATAAGATAACAATGCATGTAAAGAAATAAAGAGCAGTATACAGTAGTGGCTGGGTAGTTACAAGCGGTTTTTTCCGGAGGCTATCAATGTTCCTAACCCCATCTGGAGTCCTGTGTACAGTTCTGGAGCCCCCAGCACAGGAAGGACNCCTGCCTGAACTAATGTCCCATTTTGCTAGAATGAACATTATTTTTCTTCTAACTTCAGACACAAATCGACTTTTACCTGCAAGTTCCAAAAAGTAAATCACTGAATGCAGCACACAGAACGGACCAAGTAAATTCACACACAAGTATGTTCGGAAGTCTCCCACCAGGCTCAATACATGTTATACCCAAGAAACGCAGTTTCTCAGAGGAGTGGCGACACATGCTGCAACCTCTACAGGGATTTTCCAGGACACTGAAGGTCTACACCTGCTCAGCAGCTTATCATTCCTGCCGCCCACCTCCGTGTCCTGCTCCAGCCCCAGAGCCACGGTAGCGGGCAAAGGCCCGAGCACTGGCAGCGACGGCTCTCGGTCAAGGAGCCGAGATGGAGAATCCCCCACCCCGCGCCCGCTATGCCGCCTCGCACCGGGCGAACCTCCCCACGGCGGCGACCCCGCGCGCTTCCGTGCCCCTCTCCTCAGCACAGTCCCTTTTCTCCGCTCCCCAAGGTCACCTCGCCCCGGTCGCACCCGCCCTTCTCCTTCTCGCAGCTGACGCCCTACCGAGGGTGCTGGGCAGGCGAGCGGTCCCGGTGAGGCAGGGGAGGCGAGTGCCAGCCGCCGCTCCGCTCGCCGCCCGCCGAGCTCCCCAGAGAGCCGCTGCCCGCAGCAGCAGGCTCATGGCCGCCATAGCTGGAACTGGCATAGGGGCGGAGCCAGAGGTGCCTGTCTAAGGGGCGAGGTGAAGCTGGGCGGACGCCATGTTGGAAAAGGGCAAATCCTTCACGCTGCTTCCGGCGCCCTCGCGGGACACCGTCCACGGCGCCGGGCATTGTGGGACGGGCGGTGGGGTCATGGCGGCGTCCGTGACTATGGCCGCCCTGTGTCGGCGCCTCACGGGCGTCCTGCGGCTCTCCAGAGCGTGGCCAGGCCCGGCGGCCGCTCCCCCAGGGTGGGCACCGGTGCGGCGGCGGCTGAAGCTGGGGAGCGGGCTGGAGGGGGGATGCGGCGTGTTGCGGGCGGTAGCGCAGTTCCCGAGAAGAAGGAGATCTGTTCTTAGCAGTCTTCTCGTTCCGCGGTGGCGGGACGCAGGCCGTCCAGCCGTCCTGGCTCCCGCAGGTCGGGCAGGGGTTTGCCTAGTGGCTTATATCGTGAGGCATCGCGTAAGCTCATGCTTCCAGCACGAGTTGGCTTTTTTGTGCTTACACCGTGGGTTTACTGCTTTAGCAGTCAAGGTAGGAGGATGTGCTGTTGTACGGCGTAGCGCAACCCCTATGCTGTCCTTTAATTTCGAACTTGTTCCTTATCTCTGAACATAGATAAATGATAGTTACAGAAGGCAAAGGGCAGAGGAGAAAACAACTTTAAAATGACATTTTTGTGAAGAACCAAAGCTGTACCTTTACACCCTAGACTGTGACGTTCATCTTTGTAGACTTCTGCCTTCACAAAGGAAAGAATATTCCCCTTCAGCTGAATGTGATTTTTCTTGTCATGCTTATTTTCTTTTTTAATAAGATTGGCGTTGAACATACTCCACAAGAACCTGACAAAAACTGAGCCACTGCATCAGTTGAGGTTTCTGCACACTACTTTGTCTCGGAAAGGTTTGGAGGAATTTTTTGATGATCCAAAAAACTGGGGAGAAAAAACAGTAAAGTCTGGTGAGTTATATTTAACATTTCTGGTAGTGATTTTTGGGCCACTTGTGTTCAGCTGAAATCTGATGAAATCTTTTGCATTATAGGGAGCATTTATAGCTACATAAAACATGCATTGCATATGTACATATGTATACTTGGGCATTTTGTGCCTCTTAACTATTACTTCTCTTTGCATTCTTCATTTATGGAAGCAAATAACTACTATGGAGCAAAGTATTTTGCTGTAAATCCTTTGCCACTCTCTTGACAGTGTATCACAGAAGAGATTTCTTGGATGAATTATATAGTACTATGGAAGAAAAACATTTCAGTTTAATCTTTCAGATTAGTCTTATAGCTTTCCCTGTTCCTAGCCTTTTACACATGCTAACAGTACATGTAGTTGCTTTTTTAATGTATTTGTTTATTATTGAAAACAAAGATGTATATCCCCAAGGATAGCTTTCCAAGTGGCAATGTTTTTAAGAAATGATCCTTGTTCTGTTGAGTTAGCATGCTCTGCTAATGAAAGCATTTTTTAATTTTTCAAAATGAGAGTTTTTTTCTATGAAATTGATTTTTTTTTTCTTTTAAAATGATTTTTTAATGTTGTTTTGTGCAGGGGATGCATGGAATATAAAGCATCTAAGGGCCAAGAGCAGCGAAGACTTGCACAAGCTTTGGTAAGTAAGTTTTAGTGAAGCAGCTTCTCTTCTTTCAAAGTAGCTCTGCACATTTTACCAAAGTGTGGCTAGTGATCTTAGCAGCCAGTAAATTTAGTCTGCCATACAGCTCTGCATGCTGAAGCTTACTTTGGGCTTGGAACAACCCAAGTTCTCGTACTTCTCAGAATGCAAGAGCTTTGCTGCTGATGGTAGTTGTGTCCAGTACAGAGGGTTCAGGTTTCATACAAAGAGGCTGAGTTTAGCCCTTTGGGGATTGCTCAAATTGCAGGACAGACCTCTGGACCTGACTGACCTCTGGTGGGGTTAACCATCAAAGTAGCTTAAGTTGCTAAGGATGGAGATGCTTCTGGCAGCCTGTGCCAGGGCTAAGTTAATACATACTTATTCCTGTGAATATTTTTTTTTTTTCCATATTGTATCTCGGCCTTTAGCTGTGCACCTCCAAGGACAGTCCATCCCTGTCCAGACAGCGGAAGACTACTTAATCTCTTCCCTCCTCAGCCTTCTTTATTCCAGGTTAAGAAAACCTGTCTCACTCAGCCTCTCTATGTATGCCCTGCCCTCCACTACCCACCTCTGCTGGGCTTTCTCCATTGGTCATTATGTCTCTATTGATGAGAACACTTCTTTATGGGAAGATAGCAGGTACAGGGTATGGGATTGTAGGTTGGACAACTGCTCTCTGTCCAGCTCGATAGCGAGTGAATAATTGCTAATGCTTCCAGAAATTATTTTTTAAGGACTGTGCTTTCTGATCTAGGTATGTCCTCCTGAAGGAAAAAAACATGCTTTTAACTTTAGAGCAAGAATCCAAACGACAACTCAAGCCTATGCCCAGTCCAGAACGATTAGGAAAGGTAACATTTTCATACTAGCTAAAAATATAACTAACATTTCTAAGTAAAAGATTAACTGTTTGTAAACTTGTTAAAGACCTTTAAAAAAAATTTCCTTGGGTTTTAGTATATTTACAAACACTATGCAAAAGTGACATAGTGGGAAAGGTTTCTCCACCTGTTATATAATGTTAAGAAATACTCTGCCATTTTAATGCTCTGAAACTTCACTAGTGATTTTCTAGAAACTTCCTGGTAAAACTTCAGCCTTCCACAAACTCTTTAGCTACTCAACTGTTGCCAGTTTGTTGCTTCTGACATAGAGCCTTCTCCAAACTTCTGGCTGCTAGTTCTGTGCTGCCCTTAATCCTGTCATCCTCTCCTTTTTTTTGCATTATTGCAATTCTGCCACTAATTTATTTCTTTCCTCAGTGTCTTTGTCACTGAAAATTTCATTTATTTAAAAGTCAACTGCATCTCTTATTAATTGCCCATTTGATTTTGGCTGTAGACCAATAAAGAGTGGAAGTCAAGGACCAGTTAAATACTGTGACTGCACCAAGACAGAATACAGCTGTTTAAAATTAGCTCTATCAGCTTCCCAGAGCTCTGTGAAGAAATAATGGAGGAGGGGGAGGCTTCATCCCTGTAGGTTTTTAAGGCCAGGGGCTTTGAGCAGCATGATCTAGTGTGAGGTGTCCCTGACCAGGGCAGGGGGGTTGGAGCTAGACAATCATAGAATCATAGAATGTTAAGGTTGGAAAGGACCTCAAGGATCATCTAGTTCCAACCCCCTGCCATAGGCAGGGACACCTCTCACTAGTACAGGTGACTCAAGGCATCATCCAACCTGGCCTTGAACACTGCCAGGGAGGGAGCAGCCACAACCTCCCTGGGCAACCTGTGCCAGTGTCTCACCACCCTCACTGCAACCAACTTCCTCCTAACATCCAGTCTAAATCTCCCCTCTGCCAGTTTAAACCCATTGCCCCTTGTCCTGGCATTGCAAGACCTTGTCAATAATCCCTCCCCAGCCTTCCTGTAGGCCCCTTCAGATACTGGAAGGCTACTCTAAGGTCTCCTGGAAGCCTTCTCTTCTCTAGGCTGCAGAGCCCCAACACTCTCAGCCTGTCCTCATAGCAGAGTTGCTGCAGCCCTCTGAGCATCTTCGTGGCCTCCTCTGGACCTGCTCCAACAGT
The DNA here is from genome assembly GCA_013399055.1 of Ramphastos sulfuratus. NCBI lineage: Eukaryota > Metazoa > Chordata > Aves > Piciformes > Ramphastidae > Ramphastos > Ramphastos sulfuratus. The sequence goes on from WBNM01045861.1 coordinate 124,399, forward strand.
TCCATGTCCTTCCTGTGCTGGGGGCTCCAGAACTGCACACAGGACTCCAGATGGGGTCTGACGAGAGCAGAGTAAAGGGGCAGAATCCTCTCCCTTGCCCTGCTGCCCACACTGCTCTTGCTGCAGTTGCTGTCTAGGCTGCGTGAGCACACTGCAGCCTCATGTTGAGCTTTTCATCAACCCTTCAGGTCCCTTCCAGCCCTCACAGTTCTGTGAGTCTATGATTTTTGAGATATTTTAAGTTGTCAGCATTGTCTTTTGTTGGCTCATCCTGAAACAATTTCCTATTTCCAGGTAGAAAAGTCTATGAAAAATATAGACTTGGTTGTAAAAGAAAGAGAAGTTGCTTTAAGGCTTTTACAAACTGGCCATGAAAAACCAGTACCTGGCGAGTGGAGACATGACTTCTTGGGACGCACCTACTGGTATGGAAAAGAGAACTTTTCCTTCTCTCTGAATTCTTGTGGTATGTCTCCTTACCATAAAATCCTTATCTAGCCAAGAAAGGATGCATCTACTGTATAGAAAGAAACATGTCTTGTGGTCAGCATTCAGGTGCTTCTTTGGGTTTTTTTTAGTTATTGGGAATTTTTTTGTGTTTTGGAGGTTTTTTTGTTGGTTGTTTGTTTTTTTTAATGTGGATATAATTGTTGCTAAATAATTCAGTGACAAATTGGCTACTGTTAATAGTAACAATCAGTTTTATGTAACTATTATGATTTCTGTGCTCAGGCTATTCTGTAACACGTGAAGGAACTAAGGAGTACTGTTCAATTTGAACCACCTTGACTCACCTAATTATAACATAAAATCCATGTATCGAGGAACAAGCACCCTAAGTACTGCATGAGACCACAGATATAGCCATTGGACTTCCCTGCTAGTCTTGGCAGAAACTTAACTTGGATAGAAGCTTCTGCCTTTAAAATTATTTATTGTCCAGATACTTCCAATAATCTGTAATATCAGGTGATGACGCTGAAGGCTCTGGCAGGACCTGCTATTTCATTAACCAGTATTTTATCCTTGAAACTGGAATATTATTCAGCTCTGCAGTAACAGTGTAACTGATAACAGAAGGTCACATGTTGTAATAATGCTGAATTTTCAGTTGTTATCCATCTGTTTACCCATTAAATGTACGTCAGCAGAGTACTAAATGCACTTACCACTAGATTCACATCTCTAGGGGTAAGGCTTCTTTGTATCTTTTCCTCTGTGGAAACCTTGTCCAAAAAGAAGAGTTTCTTTGGAAGTCCATTCCCCAGTTAACTCAGGGGTAAGGTGTAGATAACCTCCAATGGTCTTTAAGCACATTCAGACACCATAGTATACATAATGGTTAGGTCTGACACAATCTGGATGCAGAACCCATCTGTGTGACCTCTAGGGCAAGAGAAACTCCAAACAAATAATAGAGCCTGTGTTTAGAGGAAAAGATTGCTGTGCAAGCAAATTTGCACTTGGCATGATATTCCAACACTAGCATTTAGAAGAGTATCATAGTAGAAATTAAACCCTTCACATAGTTTCTTCACAACCTTTGAAAGTCTTCTTATGGAGGAGTCATTTTAAAGTGTAAGTGCAAAGATGTCTGTGCTGGGCCCTTTGCAAACATCTACAGTTTCCAAGCAAGACCACTTTATACTGAAAGATGCTGAGCCATGTATGAGGTGGTGTTACTAAGCAAGCCAGTAACAGAGCTGAAAGTAAATATCCACATGCAAAGTCTGTGATCTAACGGTCAGACCTCTTTGTCGCTGTGCTGGAACTAAGAACAAAGAAAGTGTACATTTTACAATCACTTCTATTTATCTTCAACAGGTACAGTTACAAGGAGTGGCCAATACCATGGCACTTGAACGAAAAATACAAGAGGAGGAAATTCTATTACTTATCTCATGTGAATAAATTTATCAGGTAAGAAGTTGGGTTTTTTAAAATTGAAAGTAATTTTCTCATCTGCTCCTCAGTCCTCATTCCACTTTGCAAGGCAAAAAACACAATAGCAATCTTGTTGTTCTGTTGTTGTGAAAATAGGGGAGTTTAACATCTTGTTCTGTTTCTTTTTGCTATTCCCATCTTAGTAAGACTTTGCTGTCTGAAGTTGCACTGTGAAGGTAACTTCACATTTTGGAGACTACCCAGAGACTGTATTTCTGTAGAATTGAAAAGAAGAAAAAACTGCAGTAATCAGAAGCAAATTAACAATGAAGTTGCTAATCAGCAGGAGCCTGTTTGATTTAGGGGGTGAGCTTATAGAGGTTGTTACAAGCTATCTAGAAGTTAACCACATTGACTTTATTTCAGGCTCAGACTTGAAAAAAATTTACGTAGAAGGGCGAGAAGGCAAAGCCTAGAGAAGAAGAGGCAGAAGGTCTTGGAAAGGAAGTTCCCTCATCTTGCTGCACAGTCTCAAAGCCAGTAACATGCTGGAAGAGTACTGCAAACAATCTGTCAAGTATCTTTGTGACTGGATCATCAAACACGTTTTAAAGCCAGCTAACAACTTGACTGAGCATTCCTCAAAGCGTCTTTTTTTCCAATTTTTAATCCAACATTTGACCCAAATTAAACTTGTGACCTGGAATTAAAAAGCAGCTTTGGTACATAATTCAGATTAATCCTAACAGTTCTTTTTGGAAACACTTGATAAACTACACATCAGTCAGATATTGCAAAAGTGAGACACCATTACTGGTGAAAAACAGCAATGAGTCCCATATGAAAATATTAAGCACAAATATAATATTTACCTGGTTTAACTGAACTGCTATGTTAAAACCAGACAGAACCATGAGAGCCTCCAGCCTTTGTTCCCAGATCACTCAAGTTAGGTGACGTTATCTCTAAGTCTGTACTTGGATTTCTAGATACCTGTGGTAAAGTCAAACATTTTTGCAGTGTGCCAAATATTTGAAGGAAGACTGGTAACAGTCCTCATGAAACTGAAGTAGAAAGAGACTGATACTGCTCAGCTGATGGTAAACACCCACTTCATGACAGCTTTTAACCTTCAGATGAAATTGTGCAGTAAAGTCATAAATTTTAGTCTTTCAGGAAGCGAGTGTGCTGTGCAATATAATCTGCTAAACTACTGGAAACTTTAGGGGAACCAAAACTGTAGGAGACAGACATATCTCCATCATCTTGACCTCCAGTTACTATCCTACAAAACACCCCTTGAACAGAAACAGTAGTGAGAAAAACCCAGAAGTGTTTTGCTTTTCATAAAGCATTAGAACATTCACAAATCCTCCACTGCACTGTAATTCTTTTAGGTTCTACATATCTTAATAGTTAAGTAAATGTGACATCTAAGCATATAATAGAAAGGGAAAGCTTAAAGTGCAGTCAATTCATGAAGAGAAAAATGTCTAATTTGTATCTTCACCTCTAGCAGCCACAAGCTGTTCAGTCAGTCTTAATACTGAGGCCACAATAACTTTACAAAGCATTACTTGCTGCCCTGTGCCAAGATACAAGTTCAGTTAATATTCCACACTCTAGTTGAATGCAAACTAGACATGTCTTTTTCTTCTAGTATGACAGTAACTGGCGACTCTCTTGTAGCTGATTTAAGTTTCCCTCATTTTATGAGAGACATGAAATAGCTTTGAAAATCTAGAGCAACTTTGGCTCAAGAGCAACTAATGGTTATCATGATAAGACAAAAGCAAGCTGTTTTGTTAAATTACTTTATTGTCTGGAGGCAATGTGAAACTTTTCAACTAGAGGCCTCGCCATTATTCACCCACAAGGTCTTTTAGGATACAAAATGTAGCAGTATTGCTTACAAGATTTTTTGTTTTTAGATCAGTTAAATGCTATTTGGTTTTCCACAGCTTTTAAGATGAGCAAAACTTCATCATGTCCCAATACAGAACATCACACAGTTGTAAACTGAAGTGAGCTTAACATGCAGCTGCATCAACCAGTTCCTGCTAAACAAAAACAAAAAAATATATCTATCCCCTCTCTGACCCTGAGTGCACACTCCCTGTGCGAAACACAGGCACTTGCTGACCCTGCAGTGAGTCAGCCGAGAGAGCTGTACCAGCAATGAGAGAGCAGCGACGGTCCCTTTGCCTTAGAGGTCTGTATAAAAACGTCAAGCCACATCCTGAGTTCTGTTACTATTCTAGTCTTGGAAAGACAATTTGTTGCCTTAACTTCCCTGCCTCGAAGAAATATTGCTTCTCACCTACATCACATAGGCATAAAATACATCCTTAACAAATTAGAAGGAAAGCACTGATTGTTTACCAAAACCAAACTGCTCCGTAAGAGTAAGCAAACCAGTGCTTAGTAACATTGACTACATGGAATGTAACTTCCATGAGACAGTAAAGTTTACAGTGAACTGAGTCCCCTCGAGTAGTTTACTAGACAGAAACTTCCATTTTGAAACAGAAAAGTAACTTTCTCCACAAATATAAAAGACCAAGTTTTATTTTTTAAGAGAGAAATAAGAGCAATTTAAGGCCAAAGTACCAGCAAGGAAGACTAATGGAAAGCAGACAAGAGATTTTTTAATAAATTTGCATGGGCATTTGCAGGGTTATGCCTTCATCCAGCTAACCCGTAAAGCTGTTCCCAGGAAAAGATACTAGAGAAAAATAGATATTTATACAAAATTATAAAATGCTTATTACATGAATTATTGCTTTACAAGGGATGTAAACATCCTTTTTCTAGGATAGTACCAATTAGGCCTCTCAAAATCTCTAAAGTTTGTTAAAATGGAATTTGAATTATGCAAGAAATCCAATATAAACTTTCTACAAAAAGAGTCCATCCCATTCCTGAGTATGCTAAAGCTATAAAACAGAGGGAGCACTGAGCAGGCAGCAGTTTTCACAGTAAGAGGTTTAAGGACATTTTCTTTCTACACACTGTTTCCCTCCTTCTTCATATTCTTGTTTAGAAATCCACATTTGTTGAAATGTACCCTACAAAAAATAAAATGGAACACACAATTAAATTTTGTTTTTTTTTAAATTCAGAAAACAAATGGGGTCAAGTGAAAGCTCCTAAGCTTTTCTTAGGAGGAAAACTAAGTAAGTCTTTACATGAGCTAAGAGCACTTGACCTGCTTATCTTTTCCTTTGTGTTTTACATTGCTAGCTATTAAAGACAGGAAGTTGCAATAAAAAAAAGCTGATTTCAAGCCTCCTTTTCCCATACTGCTAAAATAATCCCCACAGTAATCAGTGACTTGTAGAATTAAGCTCAGGAATATGATGCAGAAATGGGCTTGTTCCTTTCATGGTGTACTACATACACAATTTCTAGGTAACTTAACTCAAGCCTGCACCTTGCCATTAAAAAGGAGAGAACACAGCAAGTTCCTTGATTGGAAGCACTCATGTTGTCTTGTTTTTTAAATAAATTCTCTTCACCTTCCCACAAGGGTAGCCAAGATTATGATAGCACAGTAGCACAAACTCCACAGTGCACACTTCTGTGGAATTAGATTTTGAGGTGACAGTGCTGCTTAGCATAGCAACACAGCAACAAAGGTTTACTGACCAAAGAAGCCAAAATGGAACCACCAATCCATGAGCTGAACCTCCGCTCCACCGTGGTGTTGTTTGCTATCAACTTCAGGCGCATGCTCTGAGAAGAAAAGGAGATAAAATGAAAGAACAAATTGTAGGCTGGTGACCTTAGAGACATGAGGGAGACAGCAGAAGGAACTTGATGTATTTACCGACATGCAAGTGAAAAATGCCAATTTTATTAAACTTGCAATAATGCTCAGCTGCCCTGTACTTCAGAAACAGCCACAGTGACACAGTCTATGTGCAGCCTTTATCTTTTCTCAACAGGGAGCAGCAACGAATGCTTAGGACTAGAAATAGGGCAGGCAGAGAGCAATAATGCCTGCAGCATATATTCTCATCTCTAGCACTCAGCCACTTAAAATGCACACTGGGACTAAAACATATAATGTTGCTCGACTTAATTGATTGTGTCTTTTTTGGATGCATTTGTTCCTTTTGATTCCAAGATGCCTTGTAGCATTTCTCATGTACTTTAAGCAGCAGCAAATAACTACCTTACTTGGTTTCTCACAGTAGTCATGACTTCAGAGTGGCTACAATTAGAACACGTTATCTTGAGTATAATTCAAGAAATAGCATAAGCTGTATGTGTCCCCAGAAACAACAGGTGTAAGGCATTAACTTTTTTTTTTTAATCACTTACTATCAAAGTATGTAAAATCACCAGGTTTTATCTATAAGTATGTTGAGTTGATTGCAGAATCCCAGAAGAGTAATTTCCATGACAAAGTGACAAGACTTTGAGCAGAATGACTGAATGTGCCTCAAGTTAGTCAGCAACACTTTAGAAGAGAGGTCATCACAAGAAATAATGACTGTTGCTTAGGGACAATTACAGAACTTAGGAATCACAATTTGAAAGGAAGGGAGAAGCAAAATATTCAGAGAGCAGCTATGCCTGCTAGAATTCATTTAATACAAAAATATTTCAAGACTTCCTTTTCTTTAGAGAAGATTTCTTGCCCCATAGAGATATTTTCAGCTGTGGGGTTTCTAACCAAGTCAAAGCTCTGATACATGCTTGTGTATTTTTGTGGCAGAAAAGCTAAAATGGTAATGAACTCAATGCAGTAAGTTAAAGAGTTGTTTTACCGGTGGAGTTTTCTGAGACAGCTCTCTGTTCAATCTGTCTGTGAAGCTCTGAATTAGAGTGTTTCCTCCTGCTACAATCACACTGCCATAGAGGCCCTAAAAAGAGTAGGAAATGTACATTAGCTCTGAAATCATTCTGAAAACAACTGTTTCACAGAACTGAAATCAATGGCACTTAAGTATATACAGCATGCTGCAACAACACATCGCTTCATGCCAATATTACTCCTCCCAATCCAAGAAATCTTTTAATCATTTGAAAACATCTTAAGACAGCTTAAGTTATACAAAGAATACAAAAGCTCTGTGATTAATGATTCTAAATTACTTCAGATTATTTTCTACTGCAGAGACTCTGAACAACTGAATGTAGTTGAAGATGTCCCTGCTCACTCCAGGGGAGTTGGACTAGATGACCTTCACAGTATCACAGTATAAGCAAGGTTGGAAGAGACCTCAAAGATCATCAAGTCCAACAACCTTTGAAGGTCCCTTCCAGCCCAAAACATTCTACAATACAATCTCCTGTATCCAAACTTGGTTTTCTTAGAGCTGGATGTTCCAACCACAAAGGAAAACCCTGCAGCACTGCAACAGTCTTGAATCTCACCAATGCTGCAGTTGGTGAACACAAATCACAGCCAGGCTTGCTAAGCCTGCCTGACACAGTAGTAAAGAGAAAATTTTGAACAACCCCCATGTAGTCCTTGTCAAACTATTTTCAAATTGACACCTGAGAAAGCTGGAACATAGTTTTAATAATAAAAGTTTGCTTTTAAAATCTCTTTTCTTCCTTCTACTCCCTACAAAAGTTCCATATGATTTGTTATGTTAAAAAAAAAAAAAAAAATCCGTCACACTCTAAAATTGAAGATAGCACTAAAAGGTATGAGCATAAAATGCTCATCTAAAGCAAATTCAATGCACATGGAATTAATGCCATTCAGCCACAACATCTAGACATTAGTACTTAAAGTACAGGCAGCAAGAGCGATGAAAAGTAAAAAGATCCTCATTCAGCATTTTGTAAAATAAATCAGTAAGTGCACATATTCCTACCTACAAATATGGGATACTTAAGAGAAATTTTCAAATGTGTTTATCATTCCTAGGAAACCCACGTATTTTTATCAACAGTGCTCTTGTCCCCCCCCAAAAAAAAAAAAAAAACCACACCACACCAAAACAAAACTATCAACACAAAAATATCTATGCCTTAAAACAATCCACGTCTGACTAACACTTACCGGCCTGATGTCTATATCACACATTCCAACGCTTGTTGTGACAACATGGCTCACACCCAACATTGTGTTACCAGATAAACCCTGGAATTAAAATTAGTAATCCACAAATCACCACTTCAGAAGAGCAAGGCATACAGCAGTCCCAAACAAACTGAATTTACAAGGAGCACTATAGAAGCATTTTTTAGGGAAGGGAAAAAAAAAATATTCTTATTTTACCATTCAAAATGTGACCTCATCAATGTTTATAGAGATGTAAAGGGAGAGTGATGACAGGATGGAGCCAGACTCTGCTCAGTGATGTCCGATGACAGGGCAAGGGGCAATGGGGGGAAGTTGAGGCATAGGAAGTTTCATTTAAACGTAAGGAGAAATTTTTTTCACTGTGAGGGTGACAGAACACTGGAACAGGCTGCCCAGGGGTGTTGTGGAGTCTCCCTCTCTGGAGATATTCAAAACCCGCCTGGACACATTCCTGTGTACTCTGGTCTAGGTGATCCTGCTCTGGCAGGGGGGTTGGACTGGATGATCTTTCAAGGTTCCTTCCAGTCTCTGACATTCTATGATTCAACTCATCACCATCCATTTTTGAAGTATATTTCATCCTTCGCTTGCCCAACCCTAAAACTCAAGCAAATTCTATCCCCAAGAGAACCACAGAGTAAATAGACAAATCATAGAATGAAGAACATCATAAAAAAGGCAGCCAAGTGATAAGCTAGCAACTTAAAGTCTTCCAATTACTACACAGAATTGTTGTTTTACCTTTACATTAGAAGGGTCAAACAATCCCTCAGGAATTTTCAGGCGCTCAGCACCAAAGTCACAGTTATAGCCGTTGGGGAACTCATAATGAACTGTTGGCATCTGTGCTGCTACCCTGGAGCAGTGACATATTGAATTGCTATGTAAACAAGCTGTTATCTAAACGGCATTACAAAATGAAGGTTTTGCTTGGTAGGACATAGACTTTCTATAGTTATGATCTCATGCATCTTGGAATATTATATTAAAAAAGTCACTTATTTTTACTTTCAGAAATAAACAGTTTTTATCTAAAAAGTCAACAACAGTAGACAGGCTAAGCACTCCATGCACAACTGATAACTACTTTTACAAGAAGGAAAAACAGTGACATACTGTTCATCATAGGTTGAATCTGATACTTGGAGGACAGAAGCTTGAAAATCCTGGATGACACACTATGGAGTTAAGAATAATACAGTTATAAGAAATTCAATCTTCAATTTGACAGAATTTATAGAATTAATACTGACTTTTCCAGTATTTTTCTAGTTCAAGAGGAAAACCTGAGATGCTTGTAAACAGAACTTCTTTATGGGATATTTGGGGGAGCTTGAGAGTGGGAGAAATGACCTACTTACATTACACATATAGTTGTGCCAGGACCTAGTGACCTGGGGTAACTTCTCTTTTCTCTTCCAATTTGCTGGTGACCCCTCACGAACTGCCTCCTGAGATTGTAGGAAACAGGATCATCACTTAACCATTTAAACCTGTCTCCAGGCAAATGTTTACTAAATGAAGTTATTTTCCCACCTTTGAAGCAATCATATAGGGAGGAATTATCTCTATGTTCATTTCCTGAAACAACTCCCGGCACTGCATAGTAATGAAGTCTCCTGCAAGTGGTGATTTTACAATACCTAGAAAACAAAAAGAGAAGAGAAAAGACACTTCCACCAACCTGGAAAGTTTTGAAATAACAAATAAAACTCCCAACAAACTACTTGTTAATGGATATTCTTAGGAGTTTCCTCCCACCGTATTTAAGTGGATACACAGGTTCAAAAGGAGTAAGAAAACTGTAAAAGCAGAATGAAAGCTAACGCAACCTTCATGATACGATGTTGTTACTTGTGAAATGTTTTACCTTGCTGAAGTACATATCCATCATGCACTGGAATAGCAGTGGTGTGTGTTGCTCCACTATCCAAAATGAGACCTGTAGATCTTCCATTAGCAAAACTAGTCAAAATGATTAAGGAAAACTCTGTAATTTTCACTTCAGAAAAAGACACTGCCATACAATTATATCATGATTAGTATTCCTTGGCTCTACCAAGGATTTGTTTTCTGATGCATATCATGTTTCTATGATGTTCACAACCTCATGGAGAGAAGGGCATTTAACTTCCATCTGTGAACTAATTCGTGCTTTGGGCATAAAAAGGAAAGACTTTACCTACGAGGCAGCAAGCTCTAGGTATATCCAACTTATTTAGACTCTGAAGCTGGAAACATTAGCTTAAAATAATTACAATTATTAATTAAGGCCATGGGAACTTCAAGCTCTAATTACTGTATGTAGTAGTCTGGATAAACATTATTTCAGGTCTGTATTATCCTTGGTATACAATGGCAAAAAGATTAAAAAGACATCACCTCCAATGAAAACAGACTGGGCAAACTTCAAAACCGAGCTCTAAATCTTTGAAGTTTGAAAAATGTTTACAGGAAAATTTGAAAGAAGAAAATTTACACATGGTGTCACACTAGGAAATGCTGAGAATAAGTTTGCTGTATCTTCCAGAGGGCGGGAAGCAGTGAAGCATTCCAAAGGATACGCTGTTAGAACAGCTGTTTTACACAAGAAAAAAGCAGGGATGTTGTAGTGTTCAAACATCAGCTCAGTCAGTTTTTCACGTTTTGCTCTAGTATTCCACTAAAAGAAAAAAAAACCACAAACCAAAAATAACCAAAAGGAAGATACACTGATCTTAAGAATCATTAGAGCACACTAAAAAGATACTAACATAATAAGAAGTAATTAAAATTATTACAGCCACTGTTCCAAATCATATCAAGATTCCATAGGCAAATTTCTGGCTTTTTACTCCATTAGCATCTTTATAAAATTCAGTTCTACAACAATACATCAATGCTTATCTATCAGACAGAATTAAAAGTGGTGTACACTTTTACTGTTACAATATAGATTTCTTTACACTTCAACAGCTCTTCCAGTATTAGTCTCTCAAAGAACTCTCTAAGTAACATACCCATCTTACAAGGGAAAAAAGACACATGAAATAACTTGCCTAGTTCAAAGGAAAATGCATCCAGATTTTCCTGTTTCCAAGGTATCTTTCTACGGTTCTACTGTACTTGCAATGAAGCCAGGGTATACATCAAATGTATATATGCATTACTGAAAGAGTTTTTTCCAAGTCAGTACACTAATGTAATATTAGGTCTGTAAGATGAATGTTAATGGGAGTCTCTATTCAGAGAGCTACCCACCCATCTCAAAAAATGAAACAACCATTGCAAATTCACCATACTCCACAAGCTACAAATCAACACAAGGGAATAATGAAAACTAATTTCCTAAGATTTTATTAAATAGCACAATTGTTGTAATGCATGTCTGCCTTTCGTATTCTGACTTTAAGAGCTGCCCTTCAAATGTTAAGCATTATTAAATGACAAGAACCTTGTCCCCATTTTCTTCCACAACTTTGTGTTCACCTCACAGGGCTGTTGACAGAAACTCAGTCAGAAAAATTAACACTTCTCCAGTATACATATTATTCTCTGTCATATAACACTAGTAGTATGGTGAATGAAGTGATAGGTTTTCGATTGTATTTTAGTATGTTTAAAGTGACACCTAATGCAACATAGAATGGTTTAGGTTGGAAGTGACCTTAAAGATCATAGACTTCCAACATACCTGCCATGAGCAGGAACATCTTCCATTAGAGCAGGTTGCTCAAGGCCTCATCCAATCTGACCCTGAACATCTCCACAGTGGGTGTATCCACAACCTTCCTGGGCAACCCATTCCAGTGTCTCACCACCCTCACTGTAAATAATTTCTTCGTAATATCCACTCTAAATCTGTCCACCTCAAGCTTAATGCCACTCCTTCTCATTCAATCACTGCAAGCCCTTGTAAAAAGTCCCTCCCCAGCATTCTTGTAGGCCCCCTTCAGGTACTGGAAGGCTGCTATAAGGTCTCCCTAAAGCCTTCTTTTCTCCAGGCTGAATAGCTCCAACTCTCACAGCTTGTTCCACAGGGGAGGAACACCAGCCCTCTGATCATCTTTGTGGCCCTCCTCTGGACATGCTCCAGCAGACCCATGAGATGTCCAGCTATCTTTTTGTTTTTATTCTAGGCACTGAAGTGAGACTTAATTTTTTAATTTCACTTATTTTTGGTAAGTGAAAAACAACAGCACATAGAAAATACTTTCTAATACAAGTCTTGCGAAGTATTTTAAATTGTCTTATTTTTTAGACATTTTTCTTGAACAGATTACTTTCTAGAAGCCAGCAAAGTATCTTAAAATTGTTCCTGTAGTTGACTTTTAACACTTATAATCTACAAGCCAGTATCAGACCTGTATCTGTAGAGTCAGCAAGAAGATACCGTTAAGACTTCTCAAAATGCAAAGCTGCTTTTACTCACTGGTGCTTCGGACATAAGGACAGGATGCAAACTTGCTTCAGATTTAATGTGCATCTTATAAGTGTGATCCAAAATTGCTTGGAAACTATCCCAGTCTTCAACTGTAACAATATTGAAGAGAGCAGATTAGTTTCAACAGCATAAACACATAAAAGTCTTCTATTACTTTTTTTATGAAGGAGCTCTTTAGTCAAAAATCTATCCTCGGCAAACACGGACATATTTAGTTTTGCAGGATTCTCTCCCTCTGTGATCATTGCAATCATATGCCAATAATTATGCCAAAAGCCCACCAACACTGTAAGCCAGCTCTACTTGACACTATCTGTAAATCAAGTATCCTTTCTTACATCTTCTGTTGCCATACACAGCACCTGTTTACATGAAAGCTGTGACTTTTTTTTTTTGCCTAGCAATGCTATTTAAAGAACAGGTAGAAAAAGACAGAGCACCATACTCATTCCATTTTTTAAAGGTGAAATGGCCTCCATGTTTTCCCTTGGAACTCTCAGGGCATTAGTGTCTATGTAGTACGTCGGGCCCCCTTGTTTGCCTTTGTCACCATCTATCTCCATGAGAGTGCTGCCATTGTCCCTTTCTAGCACCACACCAATGGCTGTTGGAAAATCAACCTGTAAGGCAAAAGGTTAAGATGTAAGAACTATTGATGTTTCAGGTAGTTTTTTTTGGTCACAAATTCAGAACTTTTCCTTATACAATTCAGTTAGAATAAAAACGAACAGGTTCTGAAAACTTGTAACTAACAAATCTGACGCAAAACATAAAATCAAGTTGCATTTCCATTGAATCACACAAGCTCTCACCTTTGGACAGTCCTCACCGGCATAGCCTGCTCTCACCGTATACGAGCCAATATCAAAAACAAGAGCCCCAACTTCATCTGAAAAGATCAGTAATAAAGAGCTAGTAAATGATTACTGCACTCTACTACAATCCTCACCTTTCCTCGCTCACTTGCAAAAGAACAGTAACTCAAAAGCATCTTTCTGAAGGTAAGGAAAAAAATCTCAGCTCAGAACTCCAGTTACTGGAAAGCTATTAGAAGACTGCAGATAGGCTTTAAGTTGGTCATTGCAATAGGTTCCTTTGGCATAAGTAAAAGGAGAATTTTGACAGAAGTGGGAGCACATAGTTACATCTAAACGGACTACAAGCTTTCTAAAAGTGCTCACTTGACAGTCACATGAAGCCCAGGTGAGCCCAGACCTCCTGGAGATGGTCAGAGTTAGAAAGGCGGGCCTCAAAACACCCACTAAGTGAAGACCGCCATGGCATGAAGCACCCTTATCTCCGTGGGCCCCATCCCCACTGAGGTGCTCTGCACCTCTTCAAAAAAAACAAACCGCAGTCTGAAACAAAACACCTTTGGTCCTGGCGGAAGACTGCAGAAGTGCTTTGGGAGGAAACTACACCTAAGGTTCAAAAGTACGGGATCTTCGTGGGCCATCCTGCACCCCAGTAGTACTAACTCAGCCTAAGGTCACGGTCTGGCCAAGCTCCGGGGAAAGCATCTCAGCGGAACAGCGCCAGGAGGGCCATAAACAAGGCCTGCAGCCGCCTCCTCTTCCTCACGTATGCTGCCACTCCGCGTATAAGAAATGAGGGGGACCGGGAGGGCTCCGGCCCCACTGCCGAACTGAGAGCGAACAGGGCCGCGACTCCTCATGCTTGGGGCCTCAGGGAGCGAGGGGGAGGCGGGAAGTGCCCGGCGGAGGCTCACACGCGCCGCCTCACGGGATGGCGCCGAGCTCAACGGTCGCGGGGCGGGGGAGGGGAGGGGCGTGCGGGCGGACGGGCAAGCGAGGCGCTGCCGGACTCACCTCCCCCATACACGCCGCCGCTCATGGCTGCCGTTGGGCCCGCGCCGCCCGGCCCCCGTCGTCCGCCGGCTTCTCTCCTCGGCAATCCGGCAACAATAGCGACTTGGCCCCGCTCTCTGCCGGCGCTCAACCTAACCTGCAGGCCGCCGCCTTTCCGCCAATAGCAGCGCCGCAGCCGTTTAGCCCGCCCACCGCGCGGCGCCCCGCCGAACAGTCGCTCGGGCACGAGGGCCAATGGCGGCTAATGGGAGGCGAGTCCATGCCGCGAACAGCCAATCCTGAGGCAGGAAGCGGAGGGCGGGCAAGCGAGCAAGCAAGCGTGGATGCAAGGCGCGGGAGCAGTAGGGAGAGCGAGGTGGCGAGGCGGGGAGGTGCGAGGGCCTGATCGCCGAGGCCTGGGAAGGCAGAGGAGGTGGGCAGCGGTAAGAGGAAGGCTGCTGGGCTCAGTGGAAAGAGTGAAAGGTATCTCAGGAGTTCTTGAGGGTTCGTAGAGTGGGCTTGCTGCTGCATGAGGGGATATAGAGGAGTGGGGTGAGTAGCAAGCCTCCGGAGCATAGGGGCCAGCTGTGGAAGGGAACTGCAGTTACTGCAGCAAGGCCCTCCCTGAGTTCTCCACCTGCAACTGTTACTGCTCTTGGGACTCTTCCACTGAGAATAAAACGTGTTTCAATATATATGAGTATCCCAGCCTTGTCTTGTGCCTTTCTCACTTGGGGTATTCCTTTGTACCTCAGATTATGAGGCTGGGCAGTTCTGGTTTGCCAGTTTAGCAGTTGAATTTGTAATTAGGATTTCTGTGATTTTGAATCTCCTTATTTGGTCTCAGTTTCCAGCCAAACTGGGTCTTCAGCCAAACAGCAAGAAAGGGGAATCTAAAGTTACAGGAATTAAAGGAAACAAAAGAAGGAGACCTCAGGTGTAACCAGCCCTTAATGTCACAGAAGGAGAATTGGTTTCAAGTATTCCTGATGTGCACCTTTTTGACTTGCTATACGAGGTTATTTGGAGGAGATGAGGAGCTGATTTTCTGTGGCCTGTGTTCAAGTTCACATGAGATGTATAGCTTATTTCTGTAATGTGGTGGTAAAAATCTCCAAGTGATTAGATTTAGTCAGCATTTTACGTTTGCCTATAAAGATGTATAGCATAATGAGTCATCTTAATATAAATGAACTACTGGACAGTAATCAATGTTACGAAGCACAAGAGCCAATTTCTTCGTGAAGTTTGCGAATTTATTAAATGTGAATAAAAAGGGTAAAAACAGCGCTGGGCGACAGGGGAAAAACCATTCCACCAACTGCCGCAAAATGCCCGGGCATTGGCAAGTCCTTATATTGCCTCCTAAGGTTCCTGTGCGCATGCTCCGGTAGTTGCTAGGGGGCCACCGACCTGGTAACAGCAGTCTTTCTTCGTGTCCTCTCGGCCACTCCCCACATGGCTGTTCTCCTTGGCCGAACTGCGCCATCACACAACACTGCTCAACATCCCCTCTCTGCACACACGGCTCGCCACTGGCTCAAACACTAATCAAACTGTTTTGTAATGCAAAGCATTAACCATGTTGTACAGCAGAACAATGAACAAACCCCATGGACAAACATTTATCATTAACAATCAACATTAAAGTCTTCCTTAAATTTCAGCATGAGACAAAAAAATAGTGCTGAGTCCTGCTTTGTCCTATTTGATAAGGAGTTCAGAACTTTCTACAAAGCTGTGGGTGTTTTCTAAGTTGCAGCTTAAGTTTCAATCATATCCTCTTATGGTAAATTTAATCAGTGATGTAAGAAGAGAGATAAAATTCATGGTTGTAGTTTGTAAGGCTGTTGCGAGCAGAACAGATAATTACAAATTTCAGGAAACTGTGAGGGAAGAAGAAAAGCAGTCCAGATGTGTATGTTTTGATTACAGCTCCCAGCAGCTGCCCTTGAAATCTCATCCTGAATCAAAACACGCACAAAAGGAAAAAAAAAAATCAGTAAAATCCAGCATTAAGGTGAAAACAATTGGGGTTTTGTAAAGCACAATTATGGATTATATCAGAAGGTTATTTGACTTACTGACTCTTGAGGGCAAGGAATTTGATTTGACACACATTTTGTTTCTTTAATGAGCAAAGTTCATAAATTGTGCAATTAAGAAACTTGAAGTTTTTGCATAAGTTGTATGATACAACTCAGTTACATGGCATTAGGAAGATAAATATTGCTGTTTCACTAGCTATGCTTCATAAAGCAGTGCACCTTGATTCTGTCTTATGAAATCTTTTAATGTGTTATCATGATTTCCAGTATGTGGCACTAATACTCAAGGTAGAGTTGTTTGAGGAGGAGGAATTAATTGCATAGGGGAAAAGCAGTTTAGAAAATTCGGAATTACAATGCCAGAGGATCTTCATTTAGCTCCCACTTTATTTTGTAGTAATGGTTCATTGTATTCATATGATAATTGACACTCTAAACCAGATCCTGCTCTCTGCAGAAGAGCTGCTTATGATTCATCTGCAAGCCAGAAACAAACACAGCATTCTGTTGCTTTATTTTTCTGCAGTATTTCTTCAACACAGAAGAATTCTTGGTAATGCCATCAGAAAATGTGTGCCAGGGTAGAAGATCTCTGTGGCTGTGTGAGTGTATGGAGAGAGGGGATGCATCTGCTTGACTCACCTTTACTGCTCCAGTGGCTGACTGGCACTAAGATCTGCAAGAAAATGCCCACTGGAAATCATGCCGATATCTAAGAGCCCCAGGATTTGATAAGCATAAGGAAATAAAACCCAGTCTGTATAATCCTCCAGAAGCCCAGAGGGTATGGGGAAGGAAATTCAGACTGAACTCCTTCGGTCTTCCTTTTGCCTGCCTTGCATTTTTATAGTCATTTACACCAGTGGAAAGTGTGTAGAACATCATTGCTGTGATTGAGTAACATTTTACAGTGACTGCTTTATGGCAGTACAGATAACCTACAGAGTTCAGTGTACGAGAGACTCTAAGCATGTTTTTTCAGCAGAGTCCATCCTTGCTTAAAGAGGCACAAACCTGGGATTATTTCAGTGAAGTCCTACACATCCTCCTATGTTTGCATAAGACCAGGTAAAAGCTAGAAGTTTGCCACAGTTGCCCATAACATACCCAAATACTTTTGTGGGGTTTTTTTTGTTTGTTTGTTTGGTTGGTTGGTTGGTTTTTTTGATGGTGTTTTGTTTTGGTTTTTTTTATATTTTTCTTCATTTTCCTCAAAATTATAAAATTAAAGTAGATAAAAACATGAAGGTATTTTGTCTAGGTTCCTCTCTTGGTACAAATGATCATTGTATCTTGGCAGGAGTTGTAGGTGTAGGTATAGTGCAAAGTATGTGCTTTTCATGGGAACATCACATACTGATTTATCGTGTGGGACATTAGATATGATCACTTTAGAGCCAGACACATGTATTGTCAACAGGAAAAGTTAGAAGAATCATTTTAAAACTGAGACATGAATCAAGACACCAAATGGTGATGCTTACTAGTAAGCAGAAGTTCATTTCATCAGCGATAATCTGGAGAATCTGAAGCTTTCTGATTACTACTTTGAGGCTTTAAAAACTTCATTAATGTGTAATTGTTATAAGCAAGTGCATTCACCTTTTTTATAATACAAAGTCATGTAGAAAGTGATACATATCTGAACAGAATGATTTTTTTGTTTCTCAACAAGTTTCACTTCTCTATTGGGTGGCTGATGGCCTGCTGCTTTTAAGTAGTGCCATACAACTGGCAGTCACTCTCCCAGTCCACAGTGCCAGCTTTTAGATGTGGCAGCAGACTAGCTGTGACAATGGGTTATTCATAACGTCTGTGTCCCTCATTGTTTCTTGATTACAAAATGCATGTCAAAGGTTTTATTTTCCTTATTTCCAGAAGAGGTCTTAAATATTTATGCAAACTAGAAAAGAATCTGTAGATGAAAAGTAAAATCATAATTTATGCTCATTTATTCAAGAACTTTGCATGATCTCTCAACTTTCTTTGCTAAAGTACTTGGGCACTTTGTCAGTTTTAGTACTTCCCTTCCATACAGGGATGTTGTGAGTATAAATAAAGTGTTATCCTCCTTTTGCAGAGAACGAGCTGCAGCACAAACTAAATGCCAAACCTTACTAATGGGCTCAACATTGCCATGTCTGACCTTTAGGTTTTTACCTCAGAATGGGATCCAAGCACTGAATTATGTTTCATAAGAAATACACTAAAGACAGGCACTTTAAACCTGGATTTCCAACAGTGCAGCAACGGCACGGGCTTAGTGGTTGAAAATGCTGAGGAGAGGAAATATGGCTGAAATTTGTCTGTGATTCCAGCAAGACAGTCAAGGGAATATGTGTTCCAAAATCTTCTTTTGGAGCTGGTGTGTTTAACTTGTCCTTTTGTAAAAGACCCATGACTTGTTCTTATTTTAGATCATGACTGAAGGAAGATGTGATGGTGCTTGCCATTAATATACAGTCAACTTTCCATCACCAATAGATGGCCTGACTTGTTTTTGGAGTGGGACAAAAAAATAAAGAGAATTCATGCTGAGATTGCAGCCAACTGGTTGTAATTATAGCAACTAGCATACACTGGGCAATCGAGGGGAAAAAAAAAACCCATAATATTAGTGCTGCTTTATTGTTCTGAACTGTAAATATTTCCTGTGAAATCAAACCAGAGAAGTCTGGACCACTCACTTTGTTTAATTCAGGCAGAGTATTGATTCACAGAGCTGTGAATTTAGCTGTGAAGGTGGTACAGCAACATCTGTTCTGAGGAAAGAGGTCTGCAGGGCTAAGCCAGCCATGTCCAGAACTTAAGTGTGTCTGTATTGGGAGAGTTGGGGCTCTGCAGCCTGGAGAAGAGCAGGCTTCCGGGACACCTTAGAGTAGCCTTCCAGGATCTGAAAGGGGGCCTACAGGAAGGCTGGGGAGGGGTTATTGACAAGGTCTTGCAATGACAGGAGAAGGGGCAATGGATTTAAACTGGCAGAGGGGAGATTCAAACTGGATGTTAGGAGGAAGTTCTTTCCAGTGAGGGTGGTGAGACACTGGCACAGGTTGCCCAGGGAGGTTATGGCTGCTCCCTCCCTGGAGGTGTTCAAGGCCAGGTTGGATGAGTGCCCTGTACTAGTGGGAGGTGTCCCTGCCTATGGCCAGGGGTTGGAACTAGGTGATCTTTGAGGTCTCTTCCAACCTTACCATTCTATGATTCTATAAAGCCCTTCTCAAATGAACCTCTTGCATACATGCGTCTCATTTGCCTCAAATCTGGTAGAACCAAGCACCGGCCTTGGTGCTTGGTTTGTAGTCAGTTTAGGTTATTGCAGGGCTTATTTGTTTGGCAGCTGGGCCAAACCCGACCTGGCTCTGTACCTCTTGTGTGTAGAAAAAAAAGGTCATTGCAGTTGGGAAGCCCTCTTAGCCTCATAAACAGAAGATTTTTGTGTCAGCTGAGCCTTAGCGTTCCATGAGGCACTGTGATCCCCTGTGCTTCCACCTGCCAGAACGGGAATTTGACTATGATAGCTGAGCAGGTAGCATGTAGTATAGATCTTTGTTTCTTCAGCAGATTCTCTTTCTTCAGCCTCACAAGGTTCAAATTCATATTCCTTGCTTTCCAGGAGGGTACTGTGTTGGCTCACTTGCAGTTAGTTTCAAACTGTGACAGCATGCAGCTAAGAATCAGGGCTTAGTGCAGTCAGAGGTAAGGAATCCAAAAGGACAACCTGCTGATTAACCTACTCCTGTGAGAGATGAGTCCCGAGTCCCTGATTCTGCATCTGCATTCTTTATTGGATGAAATCAGGTGGTCTTGGGAGTAGAGCTGTAAGGGTGTGCCAATCAATGACCTTACAGGAGTTGTGACAGCTTTTTGGAACCCCATTAGGCTTGGAATCTTGGCCTTTTTACTACAGAAAGCTGCTTTCACTCGACACCTGGAAATGTGTGTTGTGAAGGGGAGATAGTGGTGTAGCCATGTTGATTCTGTGCAGCATTTCTCCTGCCACCAGGAGAGGGCATAGGCAAAGCAGGGGCAGAGGCACTGGCAACCAGCATCAGCTTAACAGGTTTTGGAAGACGGAGTAGCATTATTTTTACAGGGTTCCAAAAAACAAAGTGTTGGTTAGATTTTTCTAGATTTACGTGTTACTGTATCACAATCCCCCTAAAAAAAACCCTAAAACCCCAAATCAAACAAAACCAACCAAAGAAAACCCATAACCAAACAACAACAAAAAACAACCCAAAAAACCCATCCAAAACCAACCAACCAACCAAACCCAAAAAATAAAAACCAACAAGAAAAAAAAACCCAAACAAACCAAATAAGAGATGGTTAAATGGTAGTGAGGAAAATAATAGTGTATTTGCTGGGTGGGTGTGTTTGCACTGAATCTGTCACCTTTTTCCTGATTTCATTCAGGTCATTATGATGCCATGAACTTTGTCACCCAAAATGAGTATGTAGAGCAATGCAATTGCACTGCAGCAAGAAGTCTGATGCAGGAAAGGATGTGCTTTTATTCAGGCTGCAGTGATTTGTATGGAGAAACTTAGAATTGCTTATCTGAATGTTGGGGATTTTTTCACACAAAATCTGTATTCCAGGGCGGTCATACTACTACTGTTCAAAAATATCAGCTGCTAAATTATAGCATCAGAATGCATCTGTATTAATGTGCTCCATTTAAAAAAGTTGCTGGGGTGGGAGATAAGATCTCTACATTATTTGATGATTATTGAAATTGCTGTAACAGAAATTCATGGCATTTTAAATAACTATTATTAGAATTCTGATTTCTAGATCACATGAAAATTTGTAATCCTTTTTCCTTCCACTTATGTGGTTATCTTGAAGTCTGATTCTTCTTTCTCACTGCTTTTACACTGTACTCTCTCTTTTATTTCAGGAGAGTAGAATTTGTAGTCAAGAGGTGCATCAGGCTCATGACATCTTCCTTGCAAGTGAAATTGAGAGGAATCAGTGTTTCCAGGTATTGTGAGGAAAAGATGTGGTACAGTGCAGAGCTTGACAAGATCTGCAGATGATGAGTTTTCCTTGAGTCCTGATATGCCAGCTAAATTGTGTGGGTAGTTGTCATTATTTACTCCTTTATATGATAATTAGCTGCAGTGTAGAGAACACTGGCTAGGAGGGTGATCCAGAATGTTGGTTCTCACAGGACAGGAACAAGATACAACCACTCTGTGACCATCTTAGTATTTTGTATTTGTTATTTTCTTGAATCTTTTAACTATTGAAGGCTTTTAGGAGGAGGGTTTTATTATCAGTCATGGTACTTGTCTTCTTTAAACAATCAAGAAAAATAGAGAAACATGTCTAGTGCTATGGGGTGCTTGTGGTTGGAGAACTAATGTGAGCAAGTCTCAGGTACTTTTAAATTTTTAAGCTTTTAGGAAACTAGACTTAGGCTACTTTATTTCACAATGAAGTTGCAGCTTAAGCTATATTATATTAGTTGATCACAGACAATCCATCTAAAGCACAGACTGCATGAATATCTTTATCCCAGTTAGACCTTTGAGCGGAAATTTTTGGGTTTCGAGACAAAAGAATCCAAACATGAAACACAACTAGCAAGAATTATGCCTTTTAAGCTGTGTGTCTCAGAAGCTGCTGATTTTCAATGGCTTGATTAGACCTGCCTTAAACAGTATAAGCAAGCAAGCAGTATAAGCAAGGTTGGAAGAGACCTCAAAGATCATCAACAAAGCTACCAACAGAGTTTCTCTGGTGCTAGCATAGGGATAGCCAGTCCTAGGCACTTAAGATCTGTGTTGC
Source organism: Ramphastos sulfuratus (assembly GCA_013399055.1). Classification (NCBI taxonomy): domain Eukaryota; kingdom Metazoa; phylum Chordata; class Aves; order Piciformes; family Ramphastidae; genus Ramphastos; species Ramphastos sulfuratus. Next base: position 146,404 of record WBNM01045861.1, read on the forward strand.
TTACTGGAAGTTCTAATGCTGAGTGCTGTATGGATCCTGAGGCTCTGTCACCTTCCAGAAGCTGACTTGATAGCTGACTACCAACTAGAAAGTCAGCAAAGACTGCATGTGTCACCTTCACTAGTGGCTCATATGGACTTGTCCCATCATGTGTTGGAATGGTTGGACTTGCCACTGTCCTGTCTTGTCCTAGGGTTCCTCGGTTAAGGCAGTTGTCATCTATTGGAATATTTTGGCACATAGTTCATGGGGTCAGGAGAGGCTGATCTGAGTCACAAAGGTGCTAGACAGCAAATGCTGGAACTGGAAAGAAGATGGAGTGAGAATAATGAATTGCTGGATTTGGATGCATCTGTGTTGAAGAGCAGACTGTGTCTATGAATTTGATTAAAACTGAATACTAAAGGATACAAACAGCAGTGTGTTCATGTTCAGATCTTCACATTTTCTAAATGTTAGTACTCTCTATTCCTTAGTTTATCTCACTGACTTTCACTGTAATAATATTCCCAGTGAAAGCCAAATCATGGGAGAGCCAGAGAAAGCTGAAAGTCTGTAGTTTCTTCTCAAAAGAATGTTATCTTTCAACATGGACATCCTTGACATCAGCTAGTCTAGCTGCAATATCACTAATGGAGTGCCACAAGGACACTGCACGTGGGTTTGGCATCATCAGACAAGGCACATGTCTGTTCTTTAGAAGGACAGAGAAAGAAGAAAGAAAATTTTGTTTACTCAATGGTATGTTGTTCAGAATCATAGCATAGAAAACAAAAGTCATCACTCACCCCTTTTTGGTGTTTGTATGATATGACAGTGTAAGGGCCTTTATAGGAATTATATGTTCCAATAGTTGTGTTTTATTTTCTGTATCTGTCTGGCATGTAGTGCATTTGGCTTGCTAAAACTTGAGCTCATTTCCCCCAGCTGAAAACTGGATTGGATAGACACACCAAAGAGGAAGGACTGAACTTGGAAAGTATGGAGAAGGCCCTGTGTGACCGTCTTTTATCCCAGGTGGTTACAGACATGTTTCAGTGGCTGGATTCTGCAGTGTAATGCATTTCACAAACATTTAAATGGTTGGTCCAGAAAAGTGCTGAGACTTTTAACTCCCACTGACTTAAGTGAGCTGATACTTTCCTGCAATGAATCTCTTAGAATAAAATCAGTAATAACTTACTTCTTGGATCATTACTGTCTCCAAGCTTGCTTTTTTTTAAATATACTGCTCAATTTTTAATTTAATTTTCTAATGTATTGGCAAATGTCAGTATATAGAAAGGGTTCTTCAAAGATTGGCATCCCAGTGTTAGACACAATGTCATGAAACAGATCTGAGATTCTGTCATTATGCCTTTTCCTAAGACTCCATTATAGGCCTTCTTCCCTGACTGTAGCTCTGCCATCAGTGTCTTCCCCTTCTCCCCATTCATTGACTGGATTTGTCCCTGTTGTGCTGCCCAGAACATTCACATGAGTCAGTCTCACATGCTGAGACAAAAGCAAGTTAGGTTGCCTATGATGAAGAAAGAGGAAGGTTTTGTTAAGACCATCTGCTTGCAGAAACACAGAAAGATTTGTATATTTAAAAAAAATAAACTTTTTGGTCTTATACCAGATAATATTTCATACAATGTATGTCCATGGCAGACATCATTTATTCTTTATAAAGCAAGTGTGAGAACACTGATGGTAAGATTTTTGTTCAGTTGCGATAATGAGTGGAAGGTAGGTGGAGAGTTCATGGCTGAATCCAAATTTCTACAAAGGGTAATTGTGAAAAAAAATGAGAAACATAGATTTGGACCATGAAAGAGAAGATTTGTGGGAAGCATAGAGCATTTTTTAGCCATTTACATATTGGTAGACTTTGCCTTCTGTGGTTTCTAAACACAAAATAGTGCTTGCTGTCTTCCTGTCAGGAAAAATGTAACATCGAGGTAATGTTGTACTGATCTTTCACTTTGCTCAGATCCAGCAATCCAGCAGAACATTTGCTAGTATGATGTAGCCAGAGTTTAAATAATTAAAAAAGAGTTGTCTTTAGCAAATAAATAAAGTACACCTAATGGAGCATTATCTTTTTAATATCCTTTATGTTCATTACTTGTATTGTCATAAAATTCAGTCACTTGCAATGCCTCACTCAGCCTTTTTGGAAAATCATCATGACAAGTGTACTGCCTTCTTCCTGATTGCAGGGGGAGAGTAGAGTTTAAAAATAATAAAAGATAGGCTCTTTCTTCTCTAAACCTTTCAGTCATGGCACTAAATAGGAGTTTTACTCACATTGTACAACTAGGAAAACATTTTGTGAGAGTTTGTCTAACAAGCTAGTAATATAACTGAGTTCAGTAACTTGGGTCTCCTTGAATCTCGGCTCCCTGCCCTGGTCAGGACAATCAGGAGACCTGCTCCTGATCTAGTTATATTTTATGGCAGGGAGATGGTGATTCTCTACAAATCTCACACTGACTAAAAACAAGTGGAAAAAGAACAAGTGAAGATACTTATCTTCCTTCTTGTTACTATGCTTTCAAATCGTGGATCCGGACAAGGGTCACTCAGATCTCCACTCTGGCCAAAAGCAAGAGTTAAGGCTGATTGCTGCCTAGCGTCACTAGGCTGTTGGCAGGTGCAGGGCAGCAGTGCTGCAATATGATGCCTTTGCCACACCCTGAAATGGTGTGTGGGTTGAAGTGTCTGTAAGGAAATCTCCCTGTTCCAGAGCCATTGTTCTGATAAAGATTTTTCTTTCACATCAAGTCCATTGTTTCCTGAGGTAGTGTAGTAGTAGTATTCATAGTAGTACTCATGTAGTTCAGATTCTTCCTTCTGTTACACTTAGGAGATCATATTTCCCACAGTATTTCTTCAACAAAAATTTGTGCACTGCACTTAATACAGTTATTCTTCTTACCTTTATTGTTTATTTACTCTTGAGGGACCTGAATGTAATTTTTTAACTTAAACATTGGCAAAGTTTCTTGCCTTTATTGTATGAACAAGCTGGGCTTTGAAAGCCTGTCCATCCTCTTCCTCAAGGACACCTAAAGTTGAATACATCTAAATTTCAACAAGTACTGAATTTTACTCCAAGAAGTTGTAGCTAATCGAAGTTAGGCAGCTATGTACAGAAATATTCTAGCTGCAGTTGCTGGTTTCTTCTGTTTTATTTCAGGTTTGAAGTGGGGCAGAGTTCAAATACAGCAGACATGTTTTCATGTGCAGGAGTTCAGCACAAAACCCAGTTGTCATGGTAGAACTGTTCCCATCCAACTATTACATAATAGCTAAGTGGTTAGAGCAGCTACCTCAGTTCACTTACTTCCTCAGTTCTTCTTATTTGATCTCTGACAATTATGCCCTTTCCTCTAGGTTCTAAAATGATCTGAGTGCTAATGCTTTCCAGTGTGCTCTTTGAAAGTTTGCTTACGTGCATTTAAAAATCTAGAAATCCCAGGGTCCAGCAAAGAACAAACAAAAGGATGCCTGATCCTGAATTGTAATTGGTGACATATGTAGCAGGGGTGGAAGATACTTTTCTTGGGTATCATACTTGGAATTTCTTCAGTTTTTTCTTAATGGAGTAAAGAAGAATGGTACAGATGCTAAAGAGTCTCAAAGCAGATTTCCTTGTGGAAGAATTAACCACACCCAAATTTCTCTGGCTCTGTGATGTACACACCATAGTGTGGTCAAATTCACTGAGAACATGCTGTGCAAAAATAACAAAATGCTTTTTAATTTGTTCTCTGATGTTTGGAAAGAATCGTGTCTTCTTTAGCAGAGTATAGTTATCAGTGACACTAAATACAACTGCATAAACACAAGAACAATAGAATTTGTGCAAATGCATTGTTAGGGGAAAGTAAGGATATAAGAACTAATGTTAATACATATAATTACAGGTAACATCACATAAATAAAGTGAAAAGGAATAATGAAAAATACATCCATTCTTGTCTGAATGCCACTGTGAGCTATTTTAATGGGAAATTTCAATAGAAATTAAAAAAAATACAATAAACTCAATCTGAATTATTAAAATAATCAGAAACCAGTCTGCCTCGAGTAAAGGCTTAAAGATGCTCCCAATGCTTTGATTAAGAAAAATATTTGAAAGTTTCTTATTCACCTCAGCAGGCATCTCTGCAAAATGGAAGGTCCCTTGTGCTCTTCTGAAGCCATTTAATGCATATATGAGCATGGATTCGCAGAACTATCTATAATGCATATAGTGCTTTCTGCTCTCAGTGGCTTTTTTCCCACTCTCTTTACGTCATTTGCCATTTGTGAGGGTTGCCAGGGTAATGACCAATCATCCCTGGAGAGATGCCTGCTAGTAAGGACAACATAGGCTTTCTCTTTTTTGGTATTCTGCAGTATGTATTTGAGAGCTATTCTAGCATCAAGGTTGCAGAACTTTTGTTTAGTTAGTAGGCAGTGAAAGTTTACACAGTATGAAATTAACAGCTTACAACTACTGAGGTAAGTGAGGGGTTTTGTTTTCTATTTCATTAACGGCTCTATCTGGTTTTATTTAAAACACTGAGCTTCATTTCCTTTTTTTTCTTTTTTTTTTTTTGTGCTATACATGTAGCTGACCTTGCAGTTGCTAATAGCAAAGAGGTTTTGCCTAATTTGAACAATGAAATCTTTACAGTGCTGCATATACAAAAGGTCAGGATTTTATTCTCTTTGTAATTTTGCATCCCACAGCCTTTCTCACCATTACATTCACCATCTACATCCAGTCAGCCCAAAAATATTTTCAGAAGAATTAATTAAAAGCAAAAAAACCCACAGTGTGTTGTAATGCAGATTACAGAGCATTAACTGTGGTTGCCTCTAAGGCAAATGGGAGGTTCTGAATAGTCTTCATTGTACTGTATGTATATAATAGACCACATCAACTGAGAACTTAAAATACGGAGCTGAACTCTTTATCCCGTAAAATATTGAAGATATTGAGCTCCTGTTGTTTCTGAAATGTGTCTATTAAATAGAAATTTGAAACCTCATAGGCTAACTCTGCTCACCTGTGGGCAATAAGAAAATAGAATCTCCAAATTGCAGAATTTTCTTCTGGAACTGATCCTGTCTCTGGAAAATGGTGAGAAATGCCTTGCATAATGGGCCCAAATTTGATTCTTCTGCATTTAAGGATAAATAATAGGAAAGGAGGTTAAAAAACAAAACAAAACAAAAAAAACCCCAAGCCCATTCAGAAGTTTCCAATGACCTCAGAAGTTTCTGTAAAGCATTTACATACAAGCTGAGTTATGACACATATGACAGAAGTGGTCGATTTGGAGTGTTTTTTGTTGTTGTTTTATTAAATGAACCACATTGGAGCTGTTTTGAGTTAAGAACATGTTTGTTGGTTCAGTTCCTTGCTTGTGTGCTAGCTTCCTGGAAGAAAGGGACAATTGATGAGGTGGTTGTTTTTCTGTAAAATTGCTAAGGTATGAAGTTGGAAATAGTAACTGTCTCATCAAAATTACTATTTTTTGCTTAATATACTTATACCTACACATGTGCTTCACATCCTGGTAGTCTTACGTGTTGTGATGACATAAATTAACCAGAAAAGCAAATATATTTATTTCACTCTATTTCTTCCTTAGTGCAAATGCATACAAAGCCTGAGTTTGACTCACACTTTTCCTCAGTGGAAATACATTTAATTTAACATGGTGAATTCCAGTTGCTAAATTTGAGATGTTACTATATATTCAGATGTGTTCACGATAGCTTAGCATTATCAAAACAACTGGAGCACAGCCGTGAGTCTGGGTGTGTTTTTGTGAGAGAGAAGAGAATAAGGAGAGAGAATTTTAATCTGAGTCGAAAATGATCTTTTCATCAGGCTGTTGAGAAAATATGTTTGTTTAGAAATTAGGCCTGCTTTCTCTTTCTAAAAATTGTTAGGGTTTTTTGACATCTCTGTTCTGGATGTCACTTGTAAGCAGTGATACGATTAACAGTAAAATGCTTACACTGGTGGGGAAAAAAAAATCTGTAAACTCAAAATTTATCATTATCTAATAGTCCTAGTTTATCAGCATTCCATGTAATTCCACCATTTTTAGTAATCTGGGAAACAAAACCACAAAAAGATAATTTTGTGTTCTAGGTGATGTCTTATGACAGAAAAAAATAACATGATGACAACTAGATCAGGCATTTTAATTAACAAAGTGGGTTTTCAAATGAGAGGTAAAACCTCTCTGGAGAAGATGGTGGGTAGCAGGCCTCAGTCTTTATCTTTCTGTTCACCTTTTTCCAATCTGTCTACTTCTCCATCTGTCTTTTTTCAACTTGAAAATGCTCTGTGACTGTGTTATGCAGAATATTTACTTTCAGACAGGGGGATAGAGAGATAAAAGCTGGAAGAAGAAGGGAATGAAGTTTGCATTGAGTTGATCACAGTGTTAATGTCTGTCAACAATTAGGGCAAAGTATTTGTGGCTCTGAGGAGTGATGCGGTAGATAGGCAATTCTGCAGCAACAAGTCTAAGAAATTAGGAGGAAAACTGACTGGACATGCTGAAGCAAAGCTCTAAAGTTAGATGGAACTAAGGTTTTAACACTGCTCATACTGGGAGTACAGTAAACTAACCAAGTAGTAGAAAGGTTTAGGGAACAGGCAAGGAAGAAACAGGGTTCCTTGAAGTATTTCTGTGAAACTGATATGCAGGGTTTGGGGTGGCAAGCCAAAGAGGAGAGGTTTGGATAGAGACAGACACTAAGGTCTGAGATACAGTATTTACTGGTGGCATAGTATGAGTGCTGTTGAGCAGTTTGACCCTTTTAATGCTGTGTCTATTGCTGGAAACTTCGGAATGGTGAATTTCCATTGTTTCCTTATCTTCTACTTTTGAATATGTAGAAAAGATGAATAAGAATTAACAGCATAAATTGATCCACAGGCTGGAAAGTGAGGAGATACTCATGAATGGGAGGACAAGTTAGGATGGCAAAAGAGAACCAGTGCTTATTCTAGAAAGATTGAGACATGCTGGATAAGTGCAGTAATTTATAAAAACATTCAATAGCCCAAACTCATCCACTGAGAAAAATAAATGAAGGTGAATAATCATGGAGTGACCAATAGTTTCTAAACATAGTGTATGACGAAGCAAATCTTTATTGATAACAGTATTAGTGCTCTCACTGCAATGGACAGATCAGCCTAAACTGTGGCCTTTGCTATCAAGAGGTTAATTCTCTCAAGGCCCAACGTCATCTATCTGTGGTTGGGCATTACCTGTTCTGTTGGTTGGTGGTTGGTTGGTTGTTTTTTAACCAACAGCATCTCTCTTAAAGCAAAACTGTAATTTTAAGTCATGACTGCAGTGATTAATGAGCCCATGCAAATTCATTTTATCTAACCAAAGCCCTGTACTACTTCTGTATTTTGTCGCTGTTGTTTGGAATCCAAGCTGTTATTGCATTACCTGACCCTGACTGTCCGCAGCTATGAATAAGCTCTGTTAGTTCTGGGGTTTGGTGACACAACTCCAAAACTCTGATGTGAAATCATAAAATGTGTGTATTCAGCATATTAGAGAAATCATTTAATTGCATGAACTTAGTCAAAGTGGCACCAGAAGGCAATGGATTAATATAGATGTCTGATTTAAAATTGCCAGCTAGGGGCATTTTTGAAAAAGTGTGGTGAAAATGTGATTTATCATCCAAAGCTGCAATCCAGGAACACAATAAAAGCATGCAGAAGCAAAGTTACTGTTGTTTGACCAGAAGTATGCAGTTAGGAACAACTGAAATTTAGTACACATTGCAGCGCTTTTCAGTGTCTCTTGTAAAGTGCATGTTCAGGTTCAGCTTGAACAGGTTAATTAGAAAGGAAGGGTCTTGTGTTTTAAAACAGAAGTGGGTGTCAGAAGGTGGACATTTTAAAGCACTTTACTAAAAGCTTCCAGTTTATACTTTTAGTTCTATTTTCAAATGATTTAACTTGGAGCTTCGATGCACATCTGCAAGCTCCAAGTTTCAGAAAGACATGGATGTATTGGCTCACTTATTCCTGAATTGCTACATATTTACTGCATGATGTTGAACAGGTGCATAAAAAACTTCAGGGCTTGCTTCTTCCCATATATAAGCTGGGAATGAGTAATGTTTACCTTATAAGACTGTGGAAGTTATCTGTTATTCTTTATGTGGTGTTTTGAGTTGTCATGTTGTTCAGGGCACAGTCATTTAGATATGCGAAGTACTACAACACAGAGTCCTCTGAGATCCCCCAGGTCATCTTGTTTTTCTGTTGCAGTTACAAGGTCAAATTGAAATCATCTGTATGATTATCAGAGCTTGTATGAAAAACTTTCCTGGAGAGCAACATCTGTTATCTGGTAGCAACAGTGATTCAAAGGAGCTCTCCGGGAAGAGGATACAGTCTGTCTTAGATGAACAAGATGACTCAGTAGTTCACGTTTGGAGAGAGAGACATTCTCCAGGCCTCACAAACGTGATTCTGGAGACTCATTATAGGCATTATTACATGCTTTGGTGAAGCTCTCTGGTACAGTGCAATGTAAATGGTTTCTGGCAGCCATGATCTTGTCTTCTCCAGAAGCAGAAGCAGTACCAAACCATCTGCAGTGCCAGTGCTGCAGGCCAGCCGTCATTCCTCTGACTCCTCAGTCACAAGAAGTTGCTCACATTTCCTGTGCTTGGTAATAAAGCTGAGTAAGGGATGTAACAGCTAAGAACTGTCAGAATTGCTGAGGTCCCAGAGCCTTATCAGTCCTGATGCATGTTCCTTTGTGTAAACTACCCTGTAGCATGATAGGGCTCTGCTGCACATCTACATCTTTATTGATAGATCTTTAACAGCTGAGGCCATAGTTTGGGTTAACTTCTTTAGAGAAATTGTGTTACTCTAATGAGTATATCATAGAATCATAGAACAGGTTAGGTTGGAAGGGACCTCAATGATCATCTAGTTCCAACCCCCCCACCATAGGCAGGAACTCCCACTAGAACAGGTCACTCAATATGCACTATGCACATTCACATCCAATTTCACAAGGATTTAATTTTCTCATTTTATGTAAAATCTGAGCCAAATCCAATCTCCCTGTAGCATTACTGACATTGCTGTTTCAGGCCTACAAGTCAATCATAAATCATAGAATGGTTTAGGTTTGAAGGGTCCTCAAAGAGCGTCTAGTTCCACCCCCCTGCCATAGGCAGGGACACCTCCCACTAGCACAGGTCACTCAAGGCCTCCTCCAACCTGGCCTTGAACATCTCCAGGGAGGGAGCAGCCACAGCCTCCCTGGGCCACCTGTGCCAGTGTTTCACCATCCTCACTGTAAAGAACTTCTTCCCAACATCTAGTTTAAATCTTCCCTCTGCCAGTTTAAACCTATTCCTCCTCATCCTTGTAAAGACCTTGTAAATAATCCCTCCCCAGCCCTCCTGTAGGCCCCCTTCAGATACTGGAAGGCTACTCTAAGGTCTCCTGGAAGCCTTCTCTTCTCCAGGCCGAAGAGCCCCATCTCTTGTAGTCTGTCATGGCCTTTCTTTGGACTCACTCCAACTGCTTGATGTCCTTCTTGTGTTGGGGGCTCCAGAACTGTACACTGTAAGCCTTACAGCTTCCCCTGCAAAACTGACAAGGCATCATACCTTAAGTGCAGTTTTGTCCCACTGAGACTGTACAACAGAACTACATAGAGGGGTGTTCCATACCTGCCTGCTTTCTCAGAGGTTTGCATCTTGCAGACATTGCCCTATACAAATAAAAACTACTGTAGGTGCCATGTAGTAACATTATGTAAAATGCTATGGAGCTGAAACAGTGTACAGCTTAACTGAGAACAATTCTTATTGACATCAGTGGGTGTTTTATTCAATTAGGGACTGCAGAATTTAGATCATTGCCTTTGGCTTACTTACATCACTGCAAATATTATCGATGCTTATAAAGCTTTCAGGGATCTTTCAGGCTTTTAGTCCACAAATTGACTGCAATGTGAAAGTCTTGCTCGGGGGTAAGAGTACTTAGATCCATCTCATCTTTCATTTACTTATTCCTGAGCCTTTCTGTGCTATTCCTTTGGGAGTGCTCATATAAAATATGCAATTTAACAAAGAGGGGGAAAGCAGAGTTGTCTCAATACAGCCAGATTCAAGTTTCATTTTCACACATTAGAAGTATGCCTTTCTTATATTCTTGCCTAAAATTCAGAAGTGAATCTGATTAATTTTGCTTCTCATAAAATGATGAAATTAAGGCACAGTAAATTTAGAATAATATTGGGGAAAATTAGCAGTTTCCCAGGGGTGAGCATGGATACAGTGCTTGAAACTTTGAAACTATGCTGGCTGGAGCACTAAAAGTTTTAACAAGAAGAATTAACCTGCTTCAACAAGAAGGGGCTGGATGGCTTAAAAGTTTTACCTTCTGGTCTGCATGCAATATAAAGCCAGTGTTTGAGTTATTTTATGTGGGTAGCACAAGGAGGCCTTGAACAGCTTAATTCTGGCCACTCAGACTGATCAGAGAGGAAAGTGGATAGCAGGAATATGGATAGCCTTATGTTGGCTCTTTGTTAGGCACGAAGGGAAACAAAATACAGTTTCTACTCTCTTTCCATTTAGTGCTTTGGGGAAAAACAGAGACAAAATCATTTCGAGTATAGTGGATGTATAATTGCATTTAATACTTCAGAATCAGCAATGAAAAACGTCTAGAAATCTATATATATATGAAAGTAAATGGAAACAAGAGGTTGATGGGGATGGGCACATTAAAGATGTGTTATAGATATCTGATTGCATTTCAGACAACATATTCATACTATACATCACCCTGAGAAAATCTGCAGAAAGAAATAGGAAAAGCCACACATATACACATGCATATTTTTAGGTCTGTTTAGTAAAATTTGAGAAATGTATCTGTGGGAAATTTGATAGAGATCCTGGTTAGAACACCAACTCTATTTCTGTCATCTTAGGTGAGGTGAAATTGGACTTAAAGAAAAGGTAGCCTCCTTATAGAAGACATTTTTTCTTTTTTTTTTTCAGCAGAGAGCACAATAAATGTTATCTGTCAGGGAAAGAAGCAAGCTATTTAAATTCAGGCAGCATAGCATCTTCAGGCGGAAGGGCTATTTTTAACTTCAGATGTAGCTTAATTTAGAAACTGAGCAGTTGAAGTCCTTTTTTTTTTTCTTTTTTTTCTTTTTTCCCACTTCTCCAACTGAAGATTTTTTATAATGATTATAGATATCCTTGTGTGAAGATACTAAACAGAATACAAAACATGTAATCCTGAGCTTCAAGGTCATGAAAACACACGGCTAAAGAAGGCAGCTTTGCAGCATGATTGTCATACACGTGTAAACTCAGAGATTGCATTAGATTGATGCAATATTTGTAAGTATAAGGGTAACTTAGGCAATTTGCCATGAGGTTGCATTTTTCTTTTTTGTTTTTTTTAATATCTATTAATTCAAGATCTTGCTCAGATCTGTGTTGCTTTATGTAGGAAGTGCTGTAATTGCATACAGCCCCATGCAAGACATAAGAAAGAAAGTGTAAATTTCAGTGGTTTCTAAAGGAGAAAGAAACATTTATGAGAAAACTGGCAATGATTCCCTGCATTGATTTTTCTGAACAAGCTTCTTGTAGTTGGCTTTGTTTGTAAGTTAATCACAAGAACTGAGAACCTCATCTCATTACAGAAGATATTCAGAATTAAGAATTGCAGATTTGCCTCTATTAACTGATTACAGGCTTTTTAATGTATTCAGATTCTGAACATGAAAAAAATCCTCTCAAAAAATGGAAGTACTTCCAAGATGGCTTGTTGCAAACAGTCTTCTTGCATAATTGCATACTCTGTGTCACTCAACATTCATCTATTGAACTGCAACAGCATTTCAGCATAAAGCTTGATTCTAGCTGAATCTTATAGTTTACCTGTTCACGCTCAGCCAAATGCCATTCTGAAAGCTATTCTAGTTACATAATAATAACAAAAAGCAGAGAGAGACATGTGCCATTGCGACAGAAATAATTGGGTTATTAATAAGCTGAAGGTGACATGGAAAAGTCAGCTCTATCTGTGAGCATAGTGGCACCTTCACCATTAACTCTTAAGCACACACAACATACAGGTCCTGAAATTTTGCTTAAATGGTTGAGCATTTGTTCACATGTAGGAAAGAGAACTTTTTCTGTAGCTACCTAAAATCCTGCAATTATAAGTGAAAGCTTCTGCTGCCATTTATTCTTTAACTTATGACAGCTAAAATTAGCAGCTTTCATTCCATTGTTTTTATACGGAGGGTAGCATGATGTAATGTAGTAAGAACACCATAAACCAAGTTAGAATTTTACTTATACGTTCAGTGGAGGATAAAAAGAAATAACATGTAGAACTGAACTACTCTTGAGTTGCCCACTTTGAAAGGGGATTCATTAATATTCCTCTGACACATTTGTTTCTGAGGAATTCTCCTTTCCCTGGCTCCTTTCTAAGTGGATGCAATATTTGAGTTAGCATAGAAACTGTGAAAGATGTGAGACTCTGCTGTGGAGTTTCCTTAATTCTCTGCTGGCCAGACAAACTTGAATTAAGGCTGAATTTAGTCACTGGAAGGCATTTTATTAGTGCTGTCAGACTAGGAAATTCAGGCTGTGACGCACAGTTGGGATTTGCAATCTGAATTCAGAGCCCTACCTTACAGAGAACTTTCTTGATAATGAAGCAGGTGTTTTGCACAAACACTTGCTGACGTGTTTCAGCTTCAGAAAGAGAATGTGTTTTTCTCATGAAAGGCTTGCTTGATCTGAAGCTTATAGAAAAAAGAGCAGTCAGCACATATAATTCCTTGTTTTAGTTAGGTTGGTATGCTGTCAGGAGGCAGAATTCATTTACCCTATATCTTACCCAAAATATTAACCAAAAGGAGCAGTTAAGGAAAATCTGATCTCTTATGGAATTGAAGGTAATATTTTAGCTCTTACAGGAACACAGGATATATTTTCAATAATTTTCTGAATGGCTTTATAAAACATAGTCATCTTCAAATTACAACTGTCCATTTGTACCCGCTTCGTTTTGATTCATTTTGTAGTAAAGAGGAAAACAACTGCTTTAAGAGCAAACAGTAATTCTGTTTTGGGGCATTGTAGCTCTTAAAAACCAAAATGCAGCCATGAAGAATTACGTTGACACACATAGGCTTAGGTAATCATAGAATCATAGAATGGTAAGGTTGGAAGGGACCTCAAGGATCAGCTAGTTCCAACCCCCTGCCATAGGCAGGGACACCTCCCACTAGTACAGATTACTCAAGGCCTCGTCCAACCTGGCCTTGAACACCTCCAGGGAGGGAGCAAGACTCCAGGGAGGTAAGGCTAGACTCTGAGACTTGCTTTTCAAGTAAAGCTAGGATTTCCAGTAGAGCAGCACTGAAATATCCTTAGGAGACTTCTGCCATTTTAGGCTAAATCCTCCTGATTAGAATATAATTATAGGCACAAGTAAGGCTGAACTAGAAAACTGACAACTTTTGGTTCTGGATCCAACCTAGTCATAGTTGTTCTTATTTAGTTGTTTTCATCCACAGGTCTCAAAGTGTTTCGGATTATGTAAACCAGAAAAGAAATTAAAAAACCTAAACCAACCAATATCCAGACTTACATTTTCCTTCTTTGTAGTTTCTTACAGAATTCCTGCCTAAATGCCCAGATAGATTTGCATCGTAGTAACATGAGTAGTCTTTGCTAAGAATAACAAAAGATCCTGTGCAGGAGGATGGCTGAATAGAATTCACCCAGGGTTTCGTGAGTGACTCCCTAAGACCTGTGCAGTACCATGGAAATTCTTCACTTTGTCTCCAGAGGGACCAAGATATGGATCCCTGAACATATGCTACTCTGCTGCATATTGTGTGTCCTTACTCTTCTGTACCTTCTTAGCATGACAGTTCCTGCATTTCCCACTGTAAAGTGACTTCCGTGGAGCTGGGGATGTTTTCTGCAGCCATTTACATCTCTGTGACCTCTTGAGATACTGACATCTGCTCTGCCACAAAGCAAGCCTAGTTTCCTTTTCCCTTTCATCTTCTGGGTAGCTGTCAGCTATTGTGACTGGGTCACTTTTAAAAGCTTTGGTTGTGGTCCATACCATAACCTGCAGGCTGGATCCGGACCCAATGTGTCCGATACAATCTCTGAGAAAGCTTCTGGAGCCTCCTCATGTTTAGCTCTGTCTGATCCCCAAATGGTGATTACACTCTTTGCTATCTGTTGGTGCAGACTGTTTCCATTGTCAGGGACTAGTGATTCATCTACTGGCTCTTCTATAAGAATTTTATTATCCTTCTTTTGCTTCAAAAAGTTTAAGGCTTCTCTTCTGTGTCACTTGTACCAGAATGTTTTCACTCAGCAAAGAAAATGTATCAGTGTTTTCCATGCTCACAAATCACAGGAGGCAGAACATGCAGTAGACTGGAATTTTTATTAATCAGTAGGCTGTCTTCTCAGAAATGGGAAATTGATTTTATCGAAGTGTGACAAATTACAAGAAGCAAATAAACTGATATTCAGGTGAAATACAGGAGATTGCAACAGTCATGCTGTGTATCTAATTATAAAAATACAATATGCCACACCTGCATAGGGGTTTTCACACCTCAGTGTGTAAGCAGTCCACATACATACATAGGCATTGTCATCCCATGTTATATAAGTAGGGACATCTTTCATCTTGGAGATGGCCATAGATGTGGGACTAAAAATAGTCAGATCAAAGCGTGCATGCTTCCTAGAGAGGATCAAAGACCGAAATGCTGTTTAGACATGCAAACACCCAGAAGTATCAGAGCAGGAAAGAGTGTGGTTGAACCAGTTAATGCACTGATAAAATCTTCTACTTCGAGCTTCAGCAGAATTTCTGAAAGTAGTAGAAATGGAGTGCAGAAATACAGGGAAGGAGATGTGTAAGGCAGTTCCTACTGGCTAACCTTACATGCCTAACGTAGATGCCTAAACGAGGAAGACAAATTTTCCTGAACTGCCGAGAGGACATTCTTTCAGAAAGTAATTCAGAATCCACAAGTATGGTTCTAGAGGAGCCTGACATGCTTCACTGATTATGTAGGAGACTTAGGTAAACTGACAGCCTACTTTAAGCCCCTGAGTTAGGTAGTAAACTTAAGCAATAGTAAAAAGCCAGTCCATGTAGGGTCACTGCAAAGGCAGCTTTGTTGTATGCCATCACCTTGGGAAAATTCCATTTTCTCCTTAGACTTTTCTTTCTGTTCTCCATATGACATTCAGATCTCATGTGCAGAGGCTAAATAGTTTGTCTGAAAGACAAAGGAAGTCACTGGAAGAGAGTCCCTTAGATCCGTGCATTGCATTTGTAACCAAATCTGAAGTCAGACAGACTCAAGGACTCTTCTCTTTCTGTTCCTTCCTACAGAAGGGAGGTTATTTCTCTAATCAGGATTGACTTTTCTAAAAGTCCCTGGCAAAGTCACAAATTGTGCAGTTTTCTGAAAAATAGAGAAAAGTTCATAATCAGAACAACAATGGTTTTTTGTGCCTTATTTGATTTAATAAGAAAGCAGTATTGACACGAAAAGAAATAGTAAGTAAAATCTGGTTTTTCATTTGAATGATTTTTTTAAACTCAAATTGGATTACATTTTTTAAATTTATGGTTAAAAATGCTTTATTTTTCAAGTATTGATACAGAAAATGTTGCATCCAAAGCCTAGCTTCAAAAGCTCTGTTGAATTCTCTGTCCCTTGAATCTGATTTGCAGCACTGTTAACAGTTTTCATGTTTCACTGTTGCACTTGTCTTGTTTAATACAAGACAAGAAGCCATGTGGGTGACAGCTCCATACCAACAAATGTTTACAGACAGATGCTGTGATTTGATCCTGATATTCACTATATATTTTACATACTGTGACTGTGAATTAAAAATACAAACAACC
The DNA here is from genome assembly GCA_013399055.1 of Ramphastos sulfuratus. Taxonomy (NCBI): domain Eukaryota; kingdom Metazoa; phylum Chordata; class Aves; order Piciformes; family Ramphastidae; genus Ramphastos; species Ramphastos sulfuratus. Next base: position 162,407 of record WBNM01045861.1, read on the forward strand.
AGCTTTTTCTCCTGTGTATATTCCTGTCTTGAATTAATACCCATAGGAAACTATTTTTAATGTAAATGAAGCGGAATCATAGAATGGTAAGGTTGGAAGAGACCTCAAGGATCATCCAGTTCCAACCCCCTGCCATAGGCAGGGACACCTCCCACTAGCACAGGTCACTCAAGGCCTCCTCCAACCTGGCCTTGAACACCTCCAGAGAGGGAGCAGCCACAACCTCCCTGGGCAGCCTGTGCCAGTGTCTCACCACCCTCACTGCAGAGAACTTCCTCCTAACATCCAGTCTAAATCTCCCCTCTGCCAGATTAAACCCATTGCCCCTCATCCTGTCATTACAAGACCTTGTCAATAGTCCCTCCCCAGCCTTCCTGTAGGCCCCCTTCAGATACTGGAAGGCTACAATGGCATTAATTTATTTCATGATACAGAAAAGGATTTATTCCTTTAGGCTGATATTCTTCACCAGTTCTTGAATAAACATCCACCACACTTAAATAACATAGTAAGAAAAAAGTCCTCCTCCTATGAAGTGGCCCTTTGTACAGAGAAGATGAAATTCAGCTGATACTGTCACCAGGAAGTATGTGCAATATTTGAAATCAGGTTGACAGTGTAAATAGTTGGTCAGTGAGCCACACAACTGTGCTGACATCAGTCCTGTGGTTGGGCCCTGGGTTGAGTGGTGGCGGGGGTGTTCCTGGAGCCAAGGGCCCCCCAGGGTAGTGTGATGGTTTGGGAGTTCCCTGCCCCCCACACTTTGTAAAGTCACCCAGACTGGACTCAACTGTCTGGAAGTTAAGGACTGAGGCTCTATTTACAGCTCAGCACAATGTACAAGCAGAGATATACACAATAGACAGGAATAGTTACAGAAATATACAAGTTAAAGGTAATACAGAAACACAATCCCCCTCCCAGAAATCAGTCCCCAGGAGGGGCTCCCAACCACCCTTCCACCTTCTTCCCAGCCCTCTACCTTACCCCAGGGTTTGCCTTACGTGCAAGGTGAGTTTGGAGGTGAGTTTGGGCCGGGGAGTTAGAAGCAGAATGGTTAGTTAGGTTATTCAGCAGAGAGCCCGAGACTCTCTGAGAGAGTGAGTGTCTTATCTATGTTTGTGTTCTTATACATCTCAGCAAGCCTATGAGTGAAGTAGACATCACCAGTGTTTGCTTTTCACAGCCTATAATATAATTTTCTTCATTAAAATATTTCAATTAGCCTCAAACCAGCACAGGTAGAGCAGAGAGCCTGCCAGGAGCTGGCAGCCTTTGTGAGAGAGGCTGGCATGACGTGGGCAGTGCGAGGAGCAACTGTGGGAGAAGTGAATGGCACTACGGAGTGATACTGAACAGGGCCTGCAAACAAGGATGGGGAGGGAACTGCAGTCTGTGCAGCTGGGTGTGTAAGAAAGGCCACGCACCCTGCTTGTAGGCACTCAGCCCAGGGAAGTGGTCTGTATCTCTGCCGTAACAGTGGGCACTTGCCTCAGAGTTAAAGCTAGTGTTTCTACAGAGAAAGCCCCTGAGATGTTTGATGCTTCCACCCAGACAGAACTGCTAAGGAAGGAGACTTCAATACAGATGGTAGATGGCAATGAGTTCCCCAGAGCCTTCTCCTGGAGAAAAGGAAAACGCCTGCAAAAGATGTGAGTGGTTGATGGTCTGTTGTGTCAGGTTGCTGATTAAAAGGCTGCACAGTCCTAGAGGCCCCAGAAAAGGAGCTAGATAAGTGGTTTCTGAACCGTGATTCTGTGGCAGACACCACAGAGAATGAGGCACCTTGAGCCCAGTGACCCACAAAAGCAGAGCTCTGCTTCAGTTTGCACCCTCCAGCATTACAATCAAGACAAGACATCAAGCTTTAACAGCTGTAAACACCTACAAGCAGGGTCTGCAAGGAGAAACTGTACCAACAGCATGCAGTGGATACCACAAAAGGAAGCGGCACATGTTTATAGTGGGTGAGTTCCTGTTGAGGGGCACTGAGACACCCATCTGCTGATTTGATGGGGAGTCATGAGCCATATGCTGCCATCTGAGATGTTGCTGAGAGATGCCACAACTTTTCAAGAGCACAGGCTACTATCCAGTGCTACTTTCATGTAGGCACAAATGATATTACAAGGCAGAGCCCAGGCAGAATTGAGGAAGACTACAAAGCCATAGGGATGCAAGCAAAAAGTATTGGTACCCAAGTTCTCTTTTCTTTCATTTTACCAGTTAGAGGAAAGGGTGCCAGTAGAAATAGATGTATGGTGCAAATTGTTTTCTGCCTTTGTGGATGGTGCCATTGAGAGAGCTTTGGCTTTTACCATAACAAGACATTCTTCGTTGACTGTAGGCTGACAGGGAGGGATGAGATCCAACTGTGTAGAAGAGGGAATCTTGGCAGCTTGGTGAGTTGGGCTTTAAAATGAAGGACTTGAGGAGTGAAGTTGAAAGTTGTTCACCCCATTGCAATGAGCTGGGGAATAAGCCAGAAATAAGCCAAGGCAACCAGATTCAGAGTGACAGATGTTCCTTAGCTGCCTCCTAAGATGGGAACCAGGACAGCAGCCACCTCAAGCCCATGTATAGCAGTGCACACAGCACGGGGAACAGCTGGAGCTCTGTGTCCAGTCAGAAAGTTATGATATCATAGGAAAAATGGAAACCTGGTGGGACAACTCACATGAGGGATCGCTATAGGCTGTTTCATAAAGACAGGCAGGGACAAAGAGGAAGGGTCAGAGCTGTGCTTTGTGTTCAGCAGAACCTTGAGTGTATAGAAGTTAACTATGGCAATTGTGGAAGCCCTGTTGATGTGGGGTAGGGAGTTCCCCGCCCCCCCACACTTTGTAAAATGACCCAGACTAGAACTCAGTCGGCTGGAAGTTTAGATGAAGCTCTATTTACAGCTCAGCACAATATACAAGCAGATATATACACTATATACAGGAATAGTTACAGAAATATACAAGGTAAAGGTAATACAGAAACACAACACCCCTCCCAGAAATCAGAGACCCCAGGAGGGGGTCTCTTCCACTCAACCACTCTTCCACCTTCTCCCCACCCCTATACCTTATCCTAAGGTTTTGAGGATCAGCCAGAGGAGGAGTTAGAAGAAAAGTGATTAGTGAAATTAATTTGTCAGAGAGGAGAAGCCAGAAGTTGCTAACAGCCCCAGACGCTGTGCCCCAGAGACCACGACAAGCCCAAGTGGCTTATCTTTTGTTTTGAGTTCTTTCTTAAACATCACAGCAAGCCTATAAGTGAAGTAGACATCACCAGTGTTTTCTTTTCACAGCCTATAATATAATTTTCTCTATTAAAATATTCCAATTAGCCTTAAACCAGCACACCTGTTGAATGCCTGTGATTCAAGATGAGAGGAGTGATCTCCAAGGTTGATACTACAGTAAGTATCTGCTACCTACCTCCAAACAAGGACAATAAGGCCAGCAAAGCAATATTCGGATCACTTAGGCTTCAGGTCAACAGGACCTGGTTCTTATGTGTGACTTCAGCTACCCAGACATTTTTTGGATGAACAATACAGCAGCTCACATGCCATCTAACAAGAAGGAAAATACTGGCCAATAGTTAAACAGCAGAGCTGAATTAACCGGCAACAACCCTGTCAAAGCAGAGGTTCTCAACACCTTCTTCACCTCTGTCCTTACCGTTGGGCCCTAGGCCCTAGGAACAAAAATCCAGGTTGACGCAAACACAGACACACTGTCAGTGATGGAGAAGTTGGTATGTGAACTATTACAGCAGCTCAGCCCCTGCAGTTTGATGGGCCCAGATGTTATTCACCTGAGGGTGTTAAGATAGCTGGCTGATGTCATTGAGGCCACTCTCTATAATCTTTGGGAGTCATGGCATCCAGAGGCTGGCTCAGAAGATTGGAAGAAGATAAATGTCACCCATATCTGCAAGGACTTAAAGAATGAGCAAGGAAATTATAAGCCCTTCAGTCTCTGGGAAAGTTACGGAACAAATCCCCCCAGGGCTGTCACAAATCAAATGAAGCACATGATTGGGAAAAGCCAGCACAAATTCTCCAGGGGCAAATCATGCTTGACAAACCTTCTATGACAATGTAACCTGCTTGGGCAATGTGGGGCAAGCGGTGGACGTTGCCTACCAGGATTTCCTTAAGGCTTTTGATACAGTTCCCACAGACTCCTGCTAGAGAAACTGATGCGTTACAGCCTAGACAAGTGGTCCGTGTGGTGGGTGGGGACCTGTCTAACAGGCTGCACCCAGAGGGTGGTGGCAAACAGCTCCTTTTCAAACTGGCAACTTGTCACAAGTTGGGTTTTGGAAAGTTTATACATAGAGACACAAAATATCCTCAGCTCTGTGGCTGAGAAATGTCCTAAATTCAACAGGAAAAAAATGCACTGTTTGTGAAGAGAAAATTTCTCTTCCCTGATCCATATTCATAAGTAATGAAACAATCCAGGCCCTTAAAATGCATTCAACCTTTGTCTGTGTTAGTGCTAAATGCCAAAGAAAATACACATCTAAATCTACCCATTGCACCACTGGTAAACTTTGCTGTTCTTTTCAGTCGTTCTTGGTGTACTTTTTGACTGTGAGGGCAGAATAAGCAATTGTTACAAATATGTTCTTCTCTAGACAAAACTCTTGGTGAGCAGCTTGCTTCCACAGCCAGGCCTACTACTTTGGCATCTCGTTATTTCTGGTGCCAGCAGTTCCTCTGTGCTTGTCTGATGTGGGTGCTTTTACACTGTGATTTATAACAAGCCTTTCAGCTGCATTTAGACAGACCCTTTAAATGTCCCTCTTTGACGTCAGCTCTGCTTTGGGGACTAGTTGGTATTTTTCATGTGACTGATAACAGGAGGTTTCCTGATAGAGCCTTTCAAAGGAATGGGCAAAAGCAGCAGTGTGATGCTCTAGGGGACATCATCTTTGATACTTGAAAGGGACCTTTTCATCTTGGGCTTTGAGATACTGTACGCCCAATGTGCTGAGATTTAGAACATATTTGTTTAGATTTTTGCCCCAGGAAATTACTGTCAGGTAGTTGAAAGAAATCCGAGGTGAATTCTAAGTGTTTAATTGTTTGTGGAGAAAAAAATACTTTGCATGAATTTCAGTCATGTGCATGAGATTCCAGGTGCTCAAAGTGTCATGTGTATTTAGGGAGAAAAAGGAAAAGGGTTACTAAAGAGCTATTGCTGAAAGAAGATCTCACACAACATGTTCAGGAATTGGTATTCCTGATTGAATCACTTTATTGATACATGTCATTTGCATAAGCAGCTGGGTGCACATACAAAACAAGGTGTAGTGCACTGCATATAAGCTTTATATTCAGTGTCAAATATGAAGGAAGTGAGACCCCTCATACAATGGCTAGGACATAGATAAACAGTTTGGTAGCTGTGACCCTCATATCACATGAATGTTTATCCTCAGTTATCAGTGTTGTTGATGACAGCAGTGATAATTCTATCATGCAAATTATGATGATGCAGCAGAAATCATAGTTGCAGGCATGAAAGCAAAGCTGGTAAGACAAACTTAGATGCTGCAGATAATTTCTAGAATGCTGAAGTAACCACAGCAATGTGTGTAGTGAGTCTGGGAAGTTGGGGGGGGGGGAGGTGTTGTTTTTTTCCTGTGACTGGAAAATAGCAAGTGTGCAAATACCTTGGAGTAAATTACAGCATTGTTTTGTCAAAGGTAGATCATAATGCTCAATAAATTGTAATCACAGTATCACAGTATCAGCAAGGTTGGAAGAGACCTCAAACGTCATCAAGTCCAACCCATTACCACAGACCTCAAGACTAGACCATGGCACCAAGTGCCACGTCCAAACGTGCCTTGAACACCTCCAGGGACGGTGACTCCACCACCTCCCTGGGCAGCCCATTCCAGTGGGGAATGACTCTCTCAGTGAAGAACTTTCTCCTCACCTCGAGCCTAAACTTCCCCTGGTGCATCTTGAGACTGTGTCCTCTTGTTCTGGTGCTTTTAGGAGTAATGAAAGTGAGCTTCATCCACTTAGATTGCAGTAACTGATAACCCACAGGAGGTTGTTCTTGAATTTGGAAATGATGATGGTTAACACAAGAATTGTGAGCTGGCTGAGGCACCGACTAAAAGTGACGTTTAAAAGAAAGTGACAAAGCTGAAAAAAAGTTACTAGTGGTGTTTCTCAGGCTTTGGTCTTAGGATTTGTTATATTTAATACCTTAACCAGTGTTATGAGGCATAGTTGGGAGGCACTGCCAATGCTGAGGAAGACTGGCTTGTTGTTCAGAAATAATTAACTTTTTGACTATACGCACATACAGTACAAAGCCATACAATTTCAGTTCGGCAATAGCTTCATCTGTAACTGGAGGGTTATGAACTGGATGTAACAGATGGAGAAGCAAATCTGAGTGTACTTGTCAGTGGAAGGATGCCTATGATTAGGCAATGGAATATAATTATGTTAGAAAAGATAATGCAGTCCTGGAAGGTTAGAGTGTGCTTAACAGAGAGAAGGAAACATTGCTGGCATCTTACAAGAAGAGTTAACCTCTTTTGAGTCTTTCTACAGTTGTGTTTTGCTGTTTTTCAGACAAATGATGTTACACTGTCAGAGGTCTATGGAAGAGCTGCAGGAGGTGCAAGGGAATGAAGTTCCACCTTTTGAAAGGAAATCAGAAATGTCTCCCATACCCAACTGATTGGAGGTTTCTAGGGTGATGAATCATTAAGTATTCTGGAAGCAAACATTGCTAAATGGATAGGTTCAATGTCCATGATCACTTAGTCTTTAGCCTCTCTGCTCAGATTGTTAACAAAGCTGCCAATTGCTGCCTGTTCAGTGGCTTTCTTCTTTGATGTGGATAGTTGTTCAGTGTTAATTTCAGACATCCACAAAACTTGAGTGTGACACTGACAAAAGGATTGCCAATAAGACTGTATTTTTATTAGTACTGTAAAAAGTATTCAGCAGCCTTAATAAATCTATACCATTTATCAGTCTTTGGCTGCAGATTACTTACAAAAGAAAGAACTATTCTTACTGAACATCCTCTTGTTCAGCCTTTTGAACTCAGCTCTGATGGTGTCACTCCCTTACCCTTGCCTAATGAGCCAGCTCACCATGATGACAGCTGCTGCTGTCTAGTTTTGACTTTCGATAGCTTTGTAAGTGCGAAGCCTGATGACATCATGCTCCCTAGGGTGTCAGTTATTAGCTGCTAAAAATAGCTACAGGCAAACACAGAATAGAAAAATCAAATGTCTGTTCACCACTAGTGAATGAGAAGGTAAAGAGATAGAGCTCAGCTGAGGGGCTTTTTTTTTTTTTTAAATGCAAGGGCAAAAATGTTGGACTGCAACCCTGGCAAATGTGGCAAATGATACTTTAGGGCTTGTGAGCTGGGAGAGCCCACATAGACAAGTTCATCCCTGGTGCAATTCCAAAGCTGTCATGGTAAGTGAGCTTTTAGTGTTTATTTCCCACTGGTCAGGTTATCTGATCTGAGCAATCTCTGTTTTGCTGTTCTTAATGTAACTATGGGATTCACAGCACGAGAATGATGTCCGTGTTACCGCCAGTACAATCACTGTTCTATTAAAAAATAAAACACAAAGCAATATTCATATTGTAAAATTAAGTGTTCAAAGGTTAAGAAATAGTGTACAGAGAAAACTCTATGCAGGCATAAATGATATCTCCAGTCTGCCAGTTCAGGAAAGTATGCTGCTCAGCATGTGCTTTGGGGCTACTTAGTGCAAGTTTTTTTGACACCACTTGCAACCCCTAGGCCTTGATTACAGATCAAGGAGCTAAGACAGGCTTGAAGACAGAGGTCACATTTTCAAGCTTTAACTTATTTCCAGTTCTGTAATATAGACTTCTGTTTACTGTTTCTGTGGTACTAGCAAAATGTTTGACATGATATTATTCAGATACAGCTGCTCCAAATTAAAGCTGATCTAATAAAACATATATACCACAGAAGCAATATAATGTGAAAGTTAAGATTAACACAGGTCTGAGTATACCACAACCTTTAAAAATCTCATCCTGGTTTTTTTTTTTATACTAATTAGGGCATGGACAGAAATGTTCAATTAGGCTTAGTGGTGGTGTTACAAGATTTTCTAACCTAAGCTACTCATGGCAGTCTTTTCTATGCTTCTTAATTTGCTGCCTAAGGGCAGGCGTGGATAGAAGTATGAAGCTGTGACTCTTCCCGACAAACATCAGAGATTCTCATTCCAAGTTACAAATGCTAACCCATGGGCTTGAAACCCCCTTGGCCAAAGTATAATCCTTTTCTCACCCACTTGGAGTGACCTACAAGAGCTTCATGGTGATTCAGAAACACCAGAAATCACTTGTAACTAGGGCCGCTCGCCTTATCAAGGAGAACGACCTGTTCTCCCTCCAACTTTTGCACCCTGGCCCCACGCTGCCTGGTCTCCTGTTTATGGCCAAGCTAAAACCGCAAGTCTGCTGATCCTACAGAGCCTGACTCATGTCTCTGTCAACCACTTGCAGCAGCTTTCCCCAGAGGGAATGAAGAGCTTGATGGATGTTGTGCATGAGTTATCAGAGTGCGTGCTAATGAAACAACGGACCCATTACAATATTTATCCATTTTGCAGGATCCAATTACAGGAACTTTGTGCAGTACAAAATAGTTTGATTTTGCCTTGTGTTCATCCTGTAAAAGATGATGTCTCTAAAAGATATTCCCATCCTATCATTATTTCCTTGTGCTGATTCATCTATGTTCAGGGTTGTTTAGAGCCAGGATTTGATTCTGCCTTGTTGCTAATAATGTATTTTGTAAACCTGTTTGATAATTGTCTTGGATAAAGCTGAAGAATCCCTGGGCCTTTTGCTTGCAGGGTGTGACACAGAAACGAGAAGTTTTTCTTGCAGATCAGAAGGCAGAAAACTGATACAGGGATTATGGTGTGAAATTGCATTGTCTCTGTTATGTAGGAATTCAGGCAGTGATTGTGACAGTCCCTTTTGTCCTTTGAAAATGAGAATTTATGACTCAAAAGGTGCTTCTCTGTCAGTTACAAAATCTTTGCCATTATATTGAATGTTATTTTTAATGGCATCATATCCTGTCCTTTTAGTTGTAGGTGTGGTGTTTTGAATGCAAACTGATTTACAGTCATTTTCTTCAGTCTGCAAAACAGGCACATAGAAAAAAAAAAATTAAATGTTAGAAGAAAATCTATATTCAGTTGTAGTGGCCAGAGTGGTAAAATATAAAATAATAAAAAAAGGCTATTGAAGAATTTTTCCCCTCTGCATTGGTTTGTGAGATTTATTTCTTTTTTTAGGAAGTGGATTATTTTTAGGTTACTCCTTAAAACTACCTGAAGAAGTAGCATCTGAAAGAGTATGATAATAAGAAATAGAAATACAGGGACATTTTTAAAGCATAAAATGCATATAAGTTTTAGCAGGTGGCCAACCTCTTGTGTAGAAAGATTTCCTGCTGCATTACATTTCCCTTGCTGTATCCCCCAGAAGGCTGAATGTTGCTGTCTCCTGCAGACAATGCAGCAACGCCCTTATTCTGTACTAACAAATGATTTTTCCATTCACAAGCTCTTTCAGTATTTCAGAGCTTCTCACTTCTCTAGCATGCATTTATTTGATTGCGAAGCAATATATTCATAAAACAATTCCCTCTTGGTTTGGAGGATACCGTCAGGGATAAAGGCACAAACAACTGAGATCTTCTGGCAGACGTTTTGTCTGCTTGATGCTTTAACTGATGGCCTTGACTCTGACTATGATGCCAATAGAGTAAAGTAGCCTCCACAAAATATGATTTCCTGTTGGAGTGATGGTAAAGTAGTGCTGATTTGGCATACATTTATTATGTCATATATAGGTGATGGCACTATCTTGCATGTTCTGCTTTCAAGGTTAATCAAAGAAGTGTACAAAATACTCTCAGTGAGAGGCAGAACTACCTGAGCCTTAGTTCTGACCGTAGCTGAGCATTCAAACCCCTATGCTGTGCTTTTTGTGCATAAATGGACCTGCTGTGTATGGAAATTATCTCAGTTTGAATCAAAGCAGTGTAGAAAACTGAACAGTGTAAATGACTGTGAATGGATCTGACTTCTGTAGAAAATCTAAGGCTTGTGGACCTAAATAATCAATGAAATTAAGGTAAAAGTCTTTATAAAACACCTGTGAAGTACATATTTAGCAGTTTTACCTATCTGAAGCTAGATCACACTGAAAGAAAATATATGCCTGGAATATATTTAGATGCAACAGGAGTAAATTGAATCCAGACAGATTCATACCAGAAGTGAGGCATAGGTGTCTGTTAGTGTGGATCATTAAACATAAACAGGCATATCTAGACACAAAACATGGTATTTCACATGCACAGTAAACTCAGAGTTTGTCTAAGTTAGACTCCACACAGGTAATCCACATCAACATCAACAAGTTAAAGGATCTGATGTAAAAACTACTTAGGGAATACAGTTGACTCCATAGCTGTGAAATGTCAGACTAAAGGATTAGAATAATCTCTCTGGCTGCAAAATGTGAGTCTATTGCAATGCCTGTCCTATATGTGCACAGCAGACAGAGAACAAGAAAATGTTTTCATTCTGCTGTGTAAGAAGATATGAATGGCCCTGTCTCACCACAAATTTTCACACGATTAGGTAGTTAGATCGTGTCAAATCTTGGCTCATCACCAAGACATCCACATTAAAGTGAAATCTGAAGATCGTCCGAGACCTGAGTTTTTGAGACACAACCCTTATCCACAGAAACAGTGCTGTCAGCAGTGCTGTTTGTTTGAATTAAAGCTGCAGATTGGATCTAGTCGTTGATGCTGATCTCAACTTTTATGTAGGACATATACTGAATACATTACATTCCCTAACACAGCAGGCCAGCATTCTCTGATGCAGATACCAATGCTAAAGTATGTGACACCAGGCAGTGTTTTCCAGCCAGAGATGCAGGCCATTAGAAAATTCAGGTTCCTTAATGTAAATGTAGTACAGGTATCCAAGTTGAAAGACGTCTCAAAAATACAGCCAAAGATAGATATTATTCTGACACCACACTGAAATCAGCCATTACTGCTGACACTGTGCCAACTCAGAGAAGGAGCCTTTTGATGTGTTTCAAGAAACATGTATGTTCAGTGTCCTGTAAGTGCATCCATAACCATCAGCCTCTCGGGAGAAAACTGGAGAAGGCTAGGTTTTGGTTTTTTAATTGTTAACTTCGCACTCTTGTGCCTTCCTTCCTCTCTAAGCTTCCTTTTTGTGAAGATGAAACCTAGTGATGCAGTGTTTGCCTATAGGCATTCTTTTTCCTGTGAACACAGAGAACCCTGAAGAACAAATAAACTGTTTAAGTTGCTGATCCTGCACGTTTGCAAATGCATTGGGAGATTTGGCTCACATGTAAGGACACAAGGATCCGGCTCCTAGGGAATAAACGTCAAAGAACATGAAAAGAAAAGCCTTAGTAGGCACTGGGACTACAAGAACAAAGAGTGCTTCCAAACTGCAGTAGTGAAAACCACTGGGAAATGTGGAATAGTCTGACAGAAGCAATAAGAATGATGGTTCTGAGTCAGGCACTGAATCAGGATTTAAAAAAAAAAAATAAAAAAAAAAAATAAAAAAAAAAAATAGGCTTGCTCCAAGTGACTAAAAGTCACTCATATTCCTGGAAATGAATTATTTCCTCTTTATCAAAAAGAGGAAGAAAAAAAAAAAAAGAGATTAAGAATGTAATTATATGTTGCAGAAGGAATTATATGTCAATTTCTGTCTCCCAGGCTTACATTGAGGGTACTAACCAAAACTGACACACTGACATTTTTGTAGTGAGTTTAAGCATTGTTGCCTGCACTATTTACTTTTCAGTACTTCCTCTTGGAGGCTTTCTTTTGGTCTGTGTTCTCAGCAGGCTTTTAGAGGAAGCTCTGTGTGTTTCTTAGTGTCCAGAATAAACAGAAAGTGCAGTACTGTCTTCTAAGATCTCTCCTTCCCTTGAGAATTTGCAAATATTGTAGGAAAACAGAATGATCACAGAAACAGTGTTTTGTTGAGTGATCACTCAAAACTAGTGCTAAGGACTCGGTTCCTTGATTTGTCAGCGAGCTCAAGCATATCAGCTACATAATTTACTATTTATGTCATGAAGGCCTTGAAGGAAATGCTGAAGCCTATGACCCATCACCTCCCTTTCCTATCTTAGGCTGAGAATATTTTCATTCCATTCATCTCTGCTTAGATTCAGAGTGTCTGAAGACTATTGCAAAGTATCTGTTCTCAGTGCACATTGATGTTTTGCCAGTCATATGTCATGAGGGAGCATACTCCCACTGGTATGAACAATATGACCATGAAAGAAGGCAAATGGTAACCACATTATGTCCTCCAGAAGATGGATAGAAGTCAGAGGGAATACGTTTTTGTGCACTGTGTTTTAGGGCCTTGCTCATCAATTGCACAACAGCACTAGATTTGTTTCCTAGCATTTACAAATGAAATTAAATCAAGGTTGTAAACCAGAAAACTGTATTCATATGCTTTGTAGATTGATAATGACAGACAGACTGTAAAATGCTAAAAAAGAGAACAGCTGCAATTAGTTTATAAAGAACCTAATCACTAATACGAGTTTGAAAGTCAAGATTTCAAATACTTAACTTCATTCTATCCTATACACTCACTAAGAATGTCTTTCTTGTGTTGAATTTGTTGATGGATAGATGCTGGTTAGAAACAATTATATTAAGATTCAGTTATTCATAAAATGGTATCATTTAATAACAAAAATCCATTTGCTTACGAATGCATTTAGGCTGCTGCACGGAACACACTCAGACTCCTATCCCCCAGTCATCAAAGGGGGTCTCTGACATTCTTAACTGGCTGAAGACTAGAAAAGGGCTGGGGCAATTTCCTACAAGCTTTTTTCTGTCTCTCCTGGTGTGATGCCCTGAAGTGCATGAGATGCTGCTGTATCACAGAGACCACTGGGTTAAATTAACCAGAATATAATTAAAATTACAAAAATAACCCCAAAAGTTTTATGGGGCTGCATGCAGCATTATCTCTTGTTATCCCAAAGAAAGTTTGTTTCTCGCTCCTTCCCTTGAGAGAGGAGTTAAAAATTGCCCTATTATGGGATGAGGACTGCCCGATAGACAGCCAGAAAAAGCAGTCTGAGAACTAGCACAGCCAGCTGGAGCCCGGCCAGTATGACTGCGACTGGTGATCCCCCGAAACAGAACTCTGCAGCAGAAGCTGCTGCCCGCTGCCACCACTGAAAGTGTCCTCCAGCAGGTGACAAAAGGAGAAGCCAGTGAGAGCCTGGCCAATGAGAGCCAAAGATGAAGCAAGGTGAATGGGAATGAACGAAAAACAGGAAAGGGAACAGCAGGAAACGGATTTGATATTTGTGTGCTAGAAAGATTCAAACCGTTTTGCACTGTTGCAGTGTTTTGAAGTACATTTTGTCTTAGGCCCTGGCTCCTTATGGCACTGTAAGTCATCAGTTTAATCCACAGTGATGCAAACAAGCACCAACCCTGTGCTTGGCTACTCATACAGACACATTTATGCTGGGTATTTGCTTTTTAGCACAATAGTGAACCAACAATGCTAAAACACCATATGTATTGAGGGAACCAGCTTTCGCTGCAGCCATGTAGCTAAATCACATTACAACCCTTGGTTTAACAACATTTGCATGGATCTCCAGCTCTCTACTATTTGTCACTAATCAGAGTAGTCTGAAGATAATCATGCAGGGAGATTATCCCATTTGACATTCTTCCCCTCTGCCTTAGCTAATCATTTCTACAATGCACACGCGAGTCGGCACATCCTGACTTCTCCAATTCCTTTTGCTATCTTTATTTTTCTTTCTTTTAGCAGAAGTAATTGAGAGATCAATGATGTTACTGTGCCTGGTCTGTTGCTCAACCGCCCAGTTTCCTGTTGTGGTGGGATCTGGCAGGAAACTTGAAGAAATCCAATGAACAGCCAAACCTCTTCTCATACTTTCTGAGAGGCCTTCTCTGCCTGTGTAACAGGGATAGCTTAACATGATTTAGCCTTACAAGACTGAATAGAATTTTATTACAATATGCCTCATCCCAATGGAGGCAAAGTTAGGGATTAGATTAGCACTCCTGAGTGCTCTCATTTTCTTTTTCTGTTTTAGCAATGAAAAAAAAAAAGGTGAATTATCTTCCATTTTATAGGTGCTTGAAACTGCAATGAATTTCATGAAGGCAATGGAACTGTTTAGGATTTTTATAGAATCATAGAATGGTAAGGTTGAAAGGGACCTCAAGGATCATCTAGTTCCAACCCCCTGACATAGGCAGGGACACCTCCCACTAGTACAGGTCACTCAAGGCCTCATCCAACCTGGTCTTGAACACCTCCAGGGAGGGAGCAGCCACATCCTCCCTGGGCAACCTGTGCCAGTGTCTCACCACCCTCACTGCAAACAACTTCCTCCTAACATCCAGTCTAAATCTCCCCTCTGCCAGTTCAAACCCATTGCCCCTTGTCCTGTCATTACAAGACCTTGTCAATAGTCCCTCCCCAGCTTTCCTGTATCAATGTAATTGTAGTATTTAAGCCTCAAAATGTTATCATTTCAAAATTTGGGGAAATATCCTGTTACGTTGACCTTGAAAATGTTACTAAACACAGTAAATACAATGTTTTCTTGCTAAAATGGAAAGATGAAATGCTCAGTCACTTAGAGCTTCGTATGGTAATCATCAGGAAAACAGCTCCTTTTTAAAATGTAGCTGTCAAACTGACGGGCTGCAAAAGAAACAAGATTCCTGGCTATTCAGTAGTTACAAAATATCAATATAATCCAGTTTCATCAGAGGGAGACTTGAATTTGTTGAATTCATATAATTTTTTTTTTCTGTTTGCTCTCTTAAGGTGCTCCTAACCACAGGTTCATAACAAATTAATAATAAACTTTGGTGCTGTTACTCATTCCGAGATGCCGCTGAACATCAAATAGCTGACAATTATAAGGTGGCAGACACTTGAATAAAAATGCAGCTGCCTGGTTGAGAAATGCCTTGGGTTGATCACAAGCACTCTGACGTAAGATGCAATTCTCTGCAAGTGCAGATAGCAACGGATTCTGGCAGTTTCCTTATGGGAATTTTTCCAGGGGTATTTGATATAAGCAAATGTCTCTGAAAATAAGCTGTGGATGCACTACAAGAATCACTTAGAAATCTCTTCTGAAGAAGACATGTCTGTGTCTGCTACAGCTTAGACATGGTTGTATGACTTTATTGATTCCTGACCCTTTGTCCCTGTCTGTCTCTCAACTCCACCAATCTAAACCAGCCCTTTTTTTCTTTGAAGTAGTGGAAACCTCTGGGTTTTTTCACATACTTGTAAAGGTATTTGACAAGATGCTCGGGACATCTTTGCAAAGATGCTCTGCTGATGAACATTCAGCATGGGCAGACAGAGCAGGCCAAGGAAAAAAGCAAGAAGCCAGAAAGGAACAAAACCTTTCAGTTTTTGAGTTCTTATTCCAAATGTCTTTGAATCAGCAGCTCTGGGCCCTTCCCAGCTCTTGAAGGAATGCCAGTTCAGTACAGTGAGTGAATAAGGTGTGTGCGGGGGCGACTG
Source organism: Ramphastos sulfuratus (assembly GCA_013399055.1). Classification (NCBI taxonomy): domain Eukaryota; kingdom Metazoa; phylum Chordata; class Aves; order Piciformes; family Ramphastidae; genus Ramphastos; species Ramphastos sulfuratus. The sequence continues at coordinate 178,094 of WBNM01045861.1, forward strand.
CTTCTCTGTCAGTTGTGAGAAGCTTTTATTTTCAAGTGTCTTTTTTTTTTTTTTTTTTTCCCTTTCCCTGGCATTACAGAGGTTTGAATGGTTCAGATGAGCTGGTAATGGTTGATGGAGGCTTTCCTGTTTATGGCCTATTGCCCAGTCAAATCCAGCCCAGGTCATTAGTGTCTAGAAATTGTTACCATGTTAACAGAGTCTGATGGATGATGTGAATTGTGCCTGAGTCCAGTTTCTAGCAAGAAAAGCATCAGAGAAACCACTATTGCTGTTGTCCCTAAGTGACTCTTTGGTAAGCAATGGGGGGACAGAGCTGTGCCAGCAGGTTCATTCGGGGCAGAGCTGAGCTGAGGCTTGCAGCTGAGCACTGTAGCAAGCTTCCTCCGCTGCCACACATCCTTCCCTTCTCTGCAAAGACAGAGCCCAGCACTAGCCTGCGAAGCTGTCGGGCTGACGCTTTTCCCAGCATTGAAATGACACATGGTGAAAACAGGCGAACAAACTGAACCAAAAAAAGAAGCACCTTGCCTAAGGAGCACTGATATCTTCTGGTAAAAGATACACTGAAGAACATGAATGGTTTCATTCAGAGTTTTGGACCAAAGCCCTGTGTATATGAGGGAAATCATTAGCACACCATTAGCAGTCATGCATTAAAGTGGAAATTACATCTTTATTGTAATCTCTAATTTTACTTTATAATGTTTCAACTATTTCTTTCTTGCATTTTGCCTATTTGGACTCTCCTACTGATCATTTTCACTTGGCTTACGTTTAATTTCAGTTTGCTCATTTGCTCTTCCATCTGAAAAGCTCTGATGTTGGGTAATTCGCTCAGCAATAAGGGTAGAAGAAAGGCAGGTGGGCAGGCAATCTGAATTCTGATTTTGGCTCTGCCACTGATTGCTTGGCAAGCTGTTTTCACCACTCTGTGCCTGACTTCCCCATAAAAAGAGACTCACAGTTGAAGAACAGTTTAAAATCTTCGACAAAAGAGAGCTGTGCATCCATAGTGCTATTTGCTAGAGGAAACAAGTGGAACCAAGTATTTTATTCCATGCAATCCAGTTTATATGAGTTGATTAAGCCCAGTAAGCCTTTGTGCTTTGTTTTTCCTTTCCTGAACAAGGTCTAAATGTTGAGTCATCATCAATGTACACATCCAAACCACTGTAGACATCTTAACCTTCAAATTGTGAAAAATCCCAAATATTAGAGATTCTTCAGCTCATTTAACAGATATGATAGGCAAGTATCAAATCCTGGTGAAACAGTTGTAGTACAGATCTGAACTGGCATTGCAGAGGGTGTGCATTGTTCTCTCCCTTAAACTCCAATGTTCTCTCTATTCCCCCTCCAATTTAATTTGGATAAAGTGTCCACCAACAGGACACGGTGGTTTGTTAAGAGCACACTTGCTGGGTAATTTTATACTACTTACAGTCTCATAAAACTTGCAGATAACAATAGAAATGGTGCTGTTTCACTGCATAGGCCAGGGTGCCATTTCCAGTATTGTTAACCCTTTTCCCTCAGGAAGGACTGGGGTCATAGCAACGATGTTCATGCAGTATGCAGGTTAAGAGCTGGCTACAGCAGCACTCTGAAAAGCTTACTAAAAATGATGTCTGTCTCCCTGTAGACCTGGAAACCTAGCTTCTTGTATCATATTTCCTCATTCATGACCATAAAACTCTTCAGGTACCAGAATTTAGGTCAGTCAAATGGCAAAGCTTAAAAACTGCAAGGCTGAGTGATACTCCTGACAAACCAGTATATGCTCAGGCTGAAAGTTCAGAGGAAGGTAAAACATATCTGTAAATAGTCTAGCAGGCATCACTTGACTGCAGTGAAAATTTCTTGCCACACCACACTTGGAAGTTAGCTTAGATTCCAAAACTGAAGAAGAAATAAATAGCCTGTGCCATCTTTACCATAATGCAGCTGCAACTCAGTGAGTTACATCCTTAGTTCATTTACTGCTCTTCACCAAAGGGTTTGCCAACATGACACTTGATAGTCAACAGTTAGAAACGTTGACCTGTGCTCAGTGGGACAGCATTGTGGGTCAGTGGGGTTTGACTGTGCCAGTGCTTTTGTTTGTTGGTGGCAATATGCAAATGCATATACTAAATAATGTTACAGCTATTATTTTCTAAGGTACTGGATGGTGGCAGAATGCAAGGATGTTTCATTAAAAATGTGGAAAGTTGGTTGATTTTGTTGTGATTGGAAGCTAATTTATATTTGTAAGAATTTCTGAAGCTTATTAATAGACCTGATCATGCCTCTTCAGTTGACTTCCTGTCTTGTCCTGTAAAAGGGCCAAACAATCTTTGAACAGTCTGCATAAAACAATACTTCTTTAAGACTTCTTATTTCCTAATTCCAAGCACTTTTACTACCCATGTTAGTCAGTGGATGCTTTGTTACACTCTTTTCATGACTATTCACATTTTCTCTTTTGTCTCAACTCATTCCACTTTATACTGGGAATGCAACTTTAATGTACATTACACTCTTCCTTTGTTGAAGAACTTATCAAAAAACAGTCACTTGCTGTTCTGTGTGCAGCTTGTTAGTGCCTGTTTGCTCTCTGTTGCACACATTGTGAAATGCTTGGAGATTAGGATTAGGTTGGGTATACGGTAAAGCCACTGTCATTTCCAAAACAGGATCTAGAAAATGCCATTCATAATAGTTAGAAGAAGAGCTGTTTGGCTGAAAAGGGATGGGAGACTTTTCAAACTAAGATTTAAAAAGGGACCTTCATTGTTTCTGCCCCTCCCATCTGCTGTTCTCTGCAGCTGAAAATGGGGCAGAAAGCCAACATCATGACATTTGAGCAGACAGCAGTTTATGGAAGTGTCTATTACAATTCCACACCCTTGGTAGAAAGGAGCCTTCTCCCTGGCCATTTCGAGCAGAGCTACTTCCACAGAGTTACAACTACTATTTCAGATTTGCAGGCTGATTCTTATTTTTTTCTATGTGAAAAAGATTCCCATTCCTCTGCTTGCTTGTTCCTCATCCCCTCCAGAACTAATCAAAAGAATTTCTAAAACGTGCTGTGAGTTTTCTGAGCCCTGGAATGCCATTATTACAAGTGTGTTGGACTGTGGCATCAGAGAATGTGCAGTGATTAATATGAGCATTGCTTTTTGCCTCACTTAGTGATCTTAAGCCTTGCTGAAATACCTTGCAAATCACACTAAGCCTGTAAAACCCTCTACTGATAGTATTGCAGCTAGTCTTAGAAGGGAACATTATAAATCAAATGGCTTTTTCAGGCTGTTTGCTTTTTGTTGCTGTTCTCTGATAAGTACTTTTAGTGGTTCTAAGAGTATCCATGATTTTGTCTGAAAGAAATTATTAATATGCATTATTAATAAGCATGTGCGCACACGTAGGCCACACCTAAAGCATCTCTGCGTATATATCCACTCCCCTTTCTTCTATTTAAAGAGTGTTTGGTGATTGTTCACTTCTCTTTAAAGGATGAGTCACCTGACTCACTCTGGAATCAGGAATCTAGACTCAAAACTGCAGCTGCACAATGATCCAACTGTGTATCCTGATCAGTTATTTTACCAGACCTCAGAAAGTTAATGTACTTTCCTGCACCCACTATCTCTGTAGTCTCCTAAATAATGTGGAAAATGATATTATTGTTTCTCCTTACATTCTTTCTACTTGTTTTTTTATTTGAATTAAGTATTAGAGAATAAGTATGTAGATATAAAAGCAACTGAGTTATGCTGGATTGGCAGCCCTAGAAGCTGATGTCCACTGTTTCTTGGTAGCACAAGGATGCTAGTAAAACATGGCAAGGATATTGCCCTCCACCTGACACCAAGCTGTGTGGCACAGTCAACTTGCTAGAGGGCAGGGATGCCATCCAGAAGGACCTGGACAGGCTGGAGAGGTGGACCCAGGCCAACCTCATGAAATTCAACAAGGCCAAGTGTAAGGTCCTGCACCTGGGTAGGCACAATCCCAAGCACAAATATGGGCTGGGTGGTGAATGGCTGAGAGCAGCCCTGAGGAAAAGAACCTGGGGGTCTGAAGGGTCGATGAAAAGGTCANTCCAAATACCAGAGCTAGTGCTGAGCAGCTAGTGCAGTCTCCATAGGCATTCTTTCTTGGACTTCTAGAGAGACATGTACTTGGTGTGAACTGAACTGCTACTTTAGATGCATTTCATATAGAGCCTCAGCTGGTGTGCAGAGATCTCTGCTCCTTGGTGTTATGAAGAGTCACCATATATATGACAAAAGATGATCTGTCATGTCTCAGTTGTGCAGCTGAGCATGTGGAGAGTTCCTGAAATGAATGAATGGTAGACTTCAGTAAGAATAAAAACAGGAGAGAGAAAGTAAAGCAGTAAAATGTTTCCTTTTGTAATGAGGAATGAATTGAAGAAGGGATATGTGAAGGTAGCCATGTTTTCCTGCCATGTATATAAAGATAGCATGTGTAACCCTGATTAACAGTAATTAAAGCACATCCATAAATTAAGTGAACTCTGGCTTTCTATAAGGCTTGGATAAAGAACGATGTGAGATTGCTTACTCAGTAGTAAGGAGTTAAATCATTTTAACTCCTAGATCTGAAGAGAAATATAAGGGAAAGATGTAGATGAGCATATCTCACCTGAACAGCTGCGTGGATTGCAGCAGCACAAGTGCTGTCAGACATTAGCAAAGAACAAGGACAAAGCAAAATGAAAGTGTACAGATTGTAGAATGGCCTGATTTAACCAGTCAAAAAACAATGATAAAAGGAAATCAGTGTTGCCATCAGAGAGATGTCAAGAAAGTAGATTGCTACATCAGTACATTAATTCTGGAGTCTGAATGAGTAATTTATTTTTTCTTTTGTTTTCCTCAAGTCAAAGGGGTGGTGTGACTCAGTCACACCAGTGGAGGGGATTCCCTCTGGATCTTTGCCTCCTAGTTATCTGGGTAGTTTGGTCATGTGTATCCTGAAGTGTTTTGGGAAAATATTAGATAATGGGCTGGCAAAATGTGGGGATTTTCTGGAACATGGAAAGTACCAGGCTGACAATGAACTCTGCATTTTTCTGGAACCAAGAAAAGACATGTATAGACTTTAGTTGTATTTTTAGTTAGATTATACGTGTGCCTGTCTGTCTTTATGCCCTTCAGTATCATGCCCTGGCAAGACTGGGAAGTTTTTCAGAAAATGTCTCATTGCTTCAGTGTTCTAACACTCTGTTTCACAAGATTTCCATCAGAAAGGTCTTTAGGGTGCTGCTGGAGCTGTCTTGGCTGAGGCTTTCGGTCACAGCTGAACCAATCTCTGAACAGGTTCCCTTCTTCCACCTTCCCTTTGGAGATGTTTCAGACTCATTGGGCAGGAATCCAAGCACTGGGGGCCTCCAGTAGCATTTAATCTATCAGAAACCAAAGTTGCTGTGTTGGCTGTAGTAACTCATAATTCAAAGAGAACATGTTAGAGAAACTGATCTCGATATTGATTTTAGAAACTCATCTGGCACTGTATCTCAGCATTTCTCTTTCACTGCAGACCAAATTGATTCCCTATATAAATTCTAAGATAATAAGACACATATTGCTGAACTGGCATAAGAATCACTCCATTAGGGGTGCTTCTGATTTTGCAGAGTAGGGTTTAGCATGTGAAACCAGTGATCAGAAGCAGAATGGATGAAAAGTGGTTGTAAACTATTGGCAGTAGCAGGGCTGTGGATTTCTATTGCATTGGGAATTCATAACTTCATATGATAAAGAATGAAATAGACAACACAGTGGGTGAGATGAGTTTTAGAAAGAGGCAGTTTCTTTTATTTGTATCAGTTGGTCCAAAAGAAAATATTCCTCCTTCCTTACAAACTCTGCCTTGCCATTAGCTATGGACCACCACAGCGGCAGCAAAGCCACTCCTGCAGGTCAAGTTCCCTGCTAAGAATGATGTCCTCTGTGGGCTTTGTTGTCCCCCTCTGCAACTGAAGAAACTTCTCTGTCTCCCAAATGAGTCATGAGGGTAAATTATGTAATTTTTTATAAAATGTTTTGATTTGCTCCACTGGAAGGCTGAAGACTGATAATTCTGTAATATGTAACTACCTAAATACCATGTGAACTTTTCTGGGGCTTTGCTTACTGTCTGTTATTTTCCAGAGCTGTTTGAAAAGAAAGGGTGAGGAATGATGTGCTCATTCTGAGACCATATCTTGTCAGTAATCACTACTTAAGAGTTCTGAAGATAGCATTAAGAAAAACATAAGGAACAAGCATAGCTGAAGGAACTATCCTTGTGCTTTTATAAAAAGCAACTTATGCAGTGATATAACAACTCTGAGGAAATTTATCCCTCTTCAAGTATGATCCAACAAAATCAGTCCTATTTCTTGTTGATTTTTGCTATGTGATCACTTATTAAATGCAAAGTAAACATATTGCTGAATCACATTTGTCCTTTAGATACACAGAGGACAGATGTATTGCAGTGCAGGAAAGCACAATGTATACTTTGCAACCAGGATAAAGCTATTAAAATAGCAAGTTTGAGTCAGTCAGGGGAAGTGGATGAATGTTTTTAAAAACTGATTTAAGGTAAGCAATGAGCTGTTTTATTACAGTACGTACTGTATGTTCCAGTATGTACTACACTGAGCCATTTACCAGTAATACACAAATAGCCCAGAGTAGTTTTGATACATCAAAATTTTACAAAAATCTTGAGACTTTGTGGTGTTGAGGGTGTGGCAGACCCAGGCTGAGAAGATGAATGATGTAACTATCCATTCTTAAGTGTTGGCATCCTGGCCAGGGATGCTTTATGTTGACCATGCCTGTGACAACGACTTCTGCAGAGATGTCCCTGTAGCATCAAGGTCAGTGGAGCATGCAAGACTTGGAGAAGGTATGCCTGGAGCATCCCACAAATTAACTACTCCACATATTCTCAAGTCTCATGCTGGCCGATTGTAGTTTGGCAATTTGATCATAATTTGCACATCAGACATGGAAGGGCAGACAGACCCACACTAAGACTGACACCTTCGGCAGTCAGTCTCTGATGGTCCTTCTCCTTTCCATGTGCTGGCAAGAAGATAGGTGCACCAATAAAGGATCCATTCACATACATGACACGTACTATGCTACTGCTCTGCAAAGTGTAGTGGAGTTACGACTAGCTACTAATCAAGGAGAGGCGCTGCAGCCCCACTGCACGTTGAGGGCGAGATGTAACTTCTCTTGATCAGGTCCACAGAGGTCAGGGCTGTCGTGAGGAGGTAGCTGAAAATGTAGAGCTCGAGGCCTCGCCAGATGCCACTTTCTGACACCTGTGAGGAGCTCCACGGGTTCTCCGCAGCTCTGGCCTATAGCTTCCAGCCGGGACAGATGCTCGAACTCCTCCCAGGGCCGCCCTAGCGGAGGAGGGCAACGTGGCCAGTGCACAATGAGGGGCCGCCGAAGAGCGGTTCGCCGTTTAGGTGCTCGGGAGAGGCGAGGGTTTAGAACTCTCTGGTCCATGTAATGTAGAGGTTCAGGCCACCACTGCGCTAAAGTTCGATGGACACTTGTGCACCAGCAGCCACCCGGGTAGCTGGAGCTGACCGATCCCCCCAGAGGCAGCAACCCCGTGCTTCGCCAACCCTGCCGTCCTGTGTTCCGCACCGCCTCTGCTACCGGGACAAGCTCGCAGCCTCCGCTGGGTCCCCTGACTGTCGGCGTGCCGGCAGGGCAATGCATGCAGGTCCGGTCCTCGGCCGGGCCCGCCGCGGGCTCTGCGACATTCGGCGATACGGCTGCACAGCCGCCGCCGCGCGGGGACGGCTTCTGCCGTCGCTGCCCCGTGCTACCAGGTTCTGGGACACGGACGCTCACACTCCTCCTCATTGAACGTGGCCACCCTACAGCAGCCGACGAAGCCCAGCCTAGTGCGGGCCGGCCTCGCCTAATCTCATCTCATCTCATCTCGTCCCGTCCCGTCCCGTCCCGTCGCTCCAGGTCCCAGTGGGCTCCGCAGGCCTCGGCGCCGGGAGCTGCGGGGCGCTGTCTCTTTAAGCGCTCTGACGTCAGCGCTGCGCAGCCATGGCAACGGCCCGTCACGTTGGCCGGGTCCATGCGGGAGGGGGAGGAGCTCCTCCCGCCGAGATCGAGCGCCATGGAGGCGGCAGCTCGGTGACACCCGTGCGGACCGTTACCCGCCGGTGGCTAGCCCGCAGGTATTTACCGCTCGGGCTGTGGCAGATGCCCGCGGAGCCAGGCCTCCGCTGGTAGGGGGCGAAGACTGGCCGGCGCTGCTCTGCCAGTGACCTGGGCTCGGCAGGGCCACCTGAGGGCGGTGGCTGGTCCCGCGGGGCGGCTGGCAGCGCTCCATCCCCGGCCCGGTACCGGGGAGCCTCAGGCTGGGAGAAGGGTGGCATCACGGGCTGGGCTGCTTAGGGCCCGCGGGTCTCACTTCCTGGTCCCGTGGCAGCGCCGGTCACCCCCGCTCTCGGCCGTACGGAGGACGGAGGAGAGGGGCTGCGGGCCGGAGGGTGGGCCGCGGCTGCTTGGGGCCAGGTAGAAGGTTCCAGCGCTCTTCCTCCCTGGGGCGGCGCCGCTCAGGCCACGGAGCCTGGAGGGACGGGTGCGGCCCCCACTGCCCCTCAGAGCGAGCCCGATTCCGGGCAGGCGCGGAGCTCCCAGCGCACGGGTAAGGTCGTAGGTCCATGCCGACGGGAAACCTCAGCATCCCCCTCCCGCCTTTGCCCGGCGCCGCGCCCCCGCAGAGCCCGCCGGGGCCACCCGAGAGCGCCGCNCGCGGTCCTATCGCGGGGTTGCGGGCACTGGGGTCCTTCGGCAGCGGCTGGACTCGGTAGGGGTGGGTGGCATCGCCGACTTTCCTTCTCGTCCCTTCCGTCGCCCCGGAGTGCGGGCATCCCGCGACGCCGCGCCCAAGCTCCGCGGGGAAGGGTGGTGCCGGGGCAGGGCTGGGCCGCCGCGGCGCCGCCGCCTCGGGAGAGTTTCCCGGAGGTAGTGCCGGGGGGCTGTGTGTGTAAGAGAGGGAGAGAGTCGTGTCCCATTCCTGTCGTTTCTCCGGGCTGGGGAGCGAAAAGCCAAGAGGGCGCCTTTAGCCGCATGGGGAGTTGGCACCGAGCCGCTCGTGCTGCCAACTCGGGCACAGCTCCGCCGAAGGCAACCCGCGGGACCCGCATCTCTTTTGCGAGCTGTGAGAGCAGCCGTAAGTGTGGGTCGCAGAGAGACCGTCTTGGGGCTCAGATGCCCCTTCTTGCCTGGGAAGTGGTCTCCTTGTTGTAGGGGGTCGTCCGGGACAGACCTGGGACTGAATAGGAGTAGTAATGCAGGTGGCACGTTGACCTGTGCACAATGATGTTCAGAGTGCCGCTGTCATCTCATCAGGATCAGCTAGCCCAGCAGTTTGGATTTATAGGTCTATGCAACTGGCAGCAACAGGCAGTTTCCAGGTTTATGGAATATGTAGGTAAATTATAATATCTTTTTTATTTCTATGCCTCTCTGGAACTTGATTGATTTTCAGCATTCCATAAATTGATCCTGTGGCAAGGGACTGTTACTTAGGTGTGCTGCGTGAGTGCTGTGACAAGGGTAAATCTGAAGGTGCTTGCTGTCTTTAGGAAAACTGCGAAGTCATTAGCTGCTTTTTTAGTGTCCTATATTGTAGGTGTTGCTGGTTTCTGTATCCAGGCTAATGCAAAGTAAGTCTCTGATCTGTTCCTGCCTGGTAATTAGACAGTTTAGGAATAGAGATGTTGTCTTTTATTAGACCTATTATCTTAGCTTTGAAAATACATGATTTTCCAGGCCAGTTTTCAATTCTGAAATACTAAGTCTCAAAGATAAGTGTGAGTCGAGGAAAAAAATGCTTGTAATTTAATTTGATAATTATATAATCAATTCCCAAAACAACAGAATTCTAACTATTCTCTGCTAGGTAATGAATATTGGGAAATGAAGGGAGGATGGCAAAATGGTCTAGAGAGAGGGGACAGGTCCCCAACCTCTAAAACCCATCACAGAGGCACTGGGAGACGTGATAACTGTAGCTTTGAGTCTGATGGGTTTTGCGTTTTCAGTGGAGTTCTGTGTTCTAGTTTGCTCTCCACTTTGAAGCTGAGAATCTAAACTGAGACATGGAGCAATTGCTTTGTGAGAAGCAGCTCTCTGGTGCTGGGTGCTTTTCCTCTTTTACCAGTTGCCAGTGCAAGCTCGCTGGCTAGCAGGGGTTGCCGTGCTTCATGCATGGAGTTACCTGCATGAGCATTTGCTGTGTTTTCCAGAATTTCATGTACTCAGCTAAGCATAAATAGAGGATCCAGAGATTTTTTGGTAGTTCTTGTGGGGAGTAGTGGATATATCTGGAGACAGGAGACTGCAAAGTCATTCGAGTGCGCAGAGGAAAACCTAAAGCTGCTCTCTCACATCACTTCCAATATTTCTGGTAGAAGTCAGAGATGATCACTCATCCGACAGTTAAGTGACAAAGAGTAGATGTAATTACTGGTTACAGTTAGGGAAAGGCTTGAAGTAATGTTGACAGGAATAATAACTATATCAACAAATTAAAACAAGACAAACCACATGACAAACCCTTACAATCCTGAAAATCTTAGTGGGATGGGGATTTTCAGTGTTTTTTTGTAGTGTTTGTTTCTGATTCTTAATCAAGATTGCTGTGGTGAAGTTAACTTGTGCTTCCAAAGAACAGTGATTTTTATCTTGGAGGAAGGGAACTAGGAAAAAGAGATCATAAATAGATGGATATCACTTAGTGTGTGTCTAATATGGCATAATATAGGCTATAGTGAGTTATGTACTACTTGTTTAATATTAGCAATTTTTTCAGTGGATAATGGAGATGAGTTATATATGCACTATATTGAGAACCAAGGATATAATAACAATTTATAGTAGTATCTTTCATCTGTGAATCATAAAAGAAAATGGCTTTCAAGTTACAGGGATGTTTTTTTTTCTGTGTTGTTAAAGTGGTACAGCAAATAGCTGGTGCTCTGTCTCTTATCTACCCCTTTCCTGAGTGCTTGAAGAGTTGGTCTTGATAGACTGGCTGCACAGGTCATACAAAGCTTAAGTAGGAGATTGTTGGCTGTGAATGTCATCTGTTGCATTTATGATGGGTAATGGAAGCTTCAACTGTACCTTCCATGTTGCTTAGTTGAATACTAAGCTATTTAGTGTTTGATTTGTCCTGGATGTCAAAAACCTCATTAGAAAACCTTGCAAAAATAGCTTTGAATACAGATCTGTGCATAGTTTTCTCCTAGACCATTATGCAATTTTTTTTTTTAATGCCACAAAATTTATGAATACAAGATTTTGAAGGTGAAATAAGAAATAAAACAAACCACACATGCAGTGCATTGTAGGTCTTCCTTGGATACCATCTTTTCTGACATTTTGTCACTGAAGACAGGGTCATTTGATTAATTTTTAATTTCTTTTTTGATTACCCTTAAGAGAAACTAGCAAGAAATTCAGAATTTCTGAACTTGATGTGCAGTGCTTGCTCATGGAATGTAAATACTTGGGGACACTGCTAGTGCAGTGATTGTGCCTTGTATTTCATACTGTCTGAGAATATTAATGCAATTCCCGAGTGCCTGGAGCTTACTGTTTAGAGAGTATGCATAGTATTGCACATCAAGAAAATATTTTTTCAAGTTCCACCAAAATTTTTCTCTTCTCTAATTGGATGCAGACTTACCACTTACTTAATCTTTTGAAGTGTGTAATTAAGTTTAGTTGTCACTGTTTTGTTTTTGTATGAAACCTCCGTGTTTTGCAACCCAGTATTTTGTAATAGAATATGTGTGAAAGATGCTAAACAGAACTAAAGCAAGTGATCATAAAAAACTTGAACCTAGGCTGTTCTCTTAAGAATGTGGTTTGATATCTGATCCTGGGGCAGAGAGCTTCGCAGAGCTTTCTAGAGAACATGAGGCAGTGCTATGCAAAGCTGCAGCTTTACTTCTGAAGAATCTATGCTGTTCAGGATTGTTGACGTGTTCAGCGGCGTGTGAACAATGGAACAGTCCATCTCTGCAGTGAGCCTGAAACAAAAGACCAAAAGGTGAACTTCTTAACGTTCTGAATGGATGTCAGCTTGGATACCATCAATGGTATTCAGTGTTCTGATTATTATGAGTTACTATAGTGTGGGGGAGAACTGAGCTGAAGGCTTGTACACATCAGAATTACACCAATGGGCATCTACTAGCAAGTAGTTATGCTCTTCAGAGAAGCCTGATTCATTAAAGTAAATTAATCTTACAGTAAAGATGTCTCAGCTTCCAAAATCATATGAAACAGTAGAACAAATCCTGATTCAGTTACTGTAAGTTTTGCAGTCAGTTGCCTTCTGAAATGACTTAAACTGGAAAGCAGGGAGCAGATAAAAAAGCCTGACTGTAAGACAGAACAAAGGACACTTTCAAGTTCTACCTCTTACATAAAATTAGTTGTTTGGAGGTGAAATAAGTTTACAAATTTGCAAAAACTGTAGTTTTCCCCTCCTTTTAATTGTATCTCAGGCAAATATTAATCGTATGGATTTTCAACATAAGCCAAGTGTTTGAGTCATTGTGAATCCTGCTGTTTTGAAACATTAAAAAAACTGAGTAATTTTAAGATGAAAATGATTTTTATAAGATTTTAAACTTTTCAAATGCAGAGGAGGGGAACAAAGTAAAATAATCAAATCAACCACAGGACTGAATGGATTTCTTAAATGAGAGCAAAGATCTTGGACCTGCTGTCATTGATTGGCTCAGTGTCTGACAAGGACAGATGACATCCTCACAAGCAGCGATGGAACCTGTTTGATTTGGTTTTGTAGTGCAGTTATTAGTTCATGTGGCACAGGGCACCCAGGCAGTTTCAGGACAGCTTGATGGTTTGATTCCTGTTGGGTTAGATTTTGTGTAATTTTCTGCTGCCTTTGTTAATGTAGTAAATATTTCTAATATAAATTGCCTTTTGTGTAATTTCCGCTTTATATATATAAAAAATATTATTTGTGTGGTATTTGTGTGCACTTAAAGCCTTATATTAAAGATGTTTGTTCATGATGTAGTGTGAAAACACCATGTAATATTTTAAATTGATCTGATTAAAATAAATATTTGATCTGATTGTTTCTGATTGTGAGTGACCCTTTCTTGTCATGACTTGATTGCTTTGATTGTTCACATAGACCAATTTTATCCTTAGTTTGGAAAAGGAAGATGCTTTTCTTTCACATCCTTAATTAAAGCTGAGCTTAGTTATTGAGCTGAAAGAAATGCTCAAGATTGGATACATAGATGCTATGCTTGCAAAAATCTGATTTAACACTGAAAATGTAGAGCCTCACTGTGTAACTATCGACTTTGATCAGTTTTGATGATTTGATGTAAGGATTTTGACAGTGCAGTGTAACGTCAGAGTACTAAAAAATTCAACAAGTTTGTGGTGTGTTAGGTTTTAGGTAGACTTATTCTGTAAAGGGTTTTTTCCTCCCTGAAACAGTAAGTCAGGCTTAAGCAACTGTATTTTTTGTGTGTTGCTATGTGAGAATACAAACTGGAATCCTTTCTCTTAGGTGTTCGTGTTGGTCATGGTAAGGAAAGGAGGTAGAAGAAATAATCAAGTTTTCTAGGAATCTCAACATTAGGTACAGCAGGCAAAGTTTTCAAGAAGACATTAAATCCAAATGCCCTACAATTCCAGGAAACTAATAATGATGTCGGTACCACTTTCCTTCCACTGAATTGTTAGGAAGGACATGGCAGGGATACTGAGTGTGCCTAACAGCGGTAAGGATCAAGAACAGTGCTCCACGGGGAAGTGCCTTCAGCATTTTATAGGCCATTAAATGCCCCTTTTTAATCTTGTGAACTGACACTTAGGATGTGAGAGACTTCTCTGTAGTGGTTACTTTTTCTAGCAGTTGGGATACAAGGTGTCTAAATAAGAAAACAAAGTATGGAGAATGAGGTGGGCAGGCACTAGGATTATTGCTTTGGATACTGCAAGCATATCCTTGATCTCTTAAGATCCACATCAGAAAAGAGGAAACTCCTCTTTTGTCTTAGAATCAGCCCAAAAGAGGGATCTGGATTTTTAAATTTTTTTTTTTTTTTTTACAGCCAGATAAGCATTTAATACAAGTCCAAAGCAAAAACACTACAAATGAGTATGGAATGTTGGTGCTTTGTCACCGTTTCCCAGACTTAAGGAAAAAATAGCAAATTGGAAGGTCAGGTAGCTGGAGAAAGGAAGTAATTCAGGCACTTTTTTTTTTCCTTCTCCTCATCTATTATAGTTTGTTTCAAATGCAAATAGATGGGAATCAAAAGCCAGACACGTGTTGGAAAGGGATGAAGAAAAAAAATACTGTTCCTAGTGCTGTTGCTTCAGGAGCTTGAGCAATTTTCTGTTCTCAGTCTTTATAGAAGCCTCGTGGCCCTGGATTGTAGACCTTGTTAACTTTGATAGGATGGCAGCTAAAAGGCCAGCATACTAAGCAAACAGTTAAATTCCTTGAGAATTTCATTCATGTGGCTAATGTTTGCCTTTTCATTTAGTCAGATATCATTTTGCTTTTGAGCTTAGCTCCTGGAAGCAGCAGTTTAAAAATATTTAGGCATTTTTGCCAATCTTTCAGTCACGATTGCTGAGGAAAAACTCCAAAAGGTGACACGAATATCCAAGATGTTAAGACTAAAACATTTACAAGAGTAGGGTCTGCTCTCTGGTGAAGGCTTTAAGCGGAGACTTAGCTGCTGTTGACTCACCTCGCTTTGACTGAGATATGGAGGAAGTGTTTACAGGAACAGAAGTTTCAGTGGACTGGAAAGATAACCTCCAGCAAAGCAGGTTGTGGAACCACGGGCTTTCTTGTGGCCACAATGCCTGGCAAATACATTCCTGTCTGTACCCTCAGGCTTTTTTCTCCTTAGGGGAATTCTGCTACTTGCAACCTAGGGAGTGTCGCATTTTCATGGAAGAGTTTTCCCCTTCTTTCCTTTCCTCTTTCTTTCCTTCTATGAAAGGGGTGTGGGAGAAGAACCCTTTGGGGAAGGCTGCTTCTAGTAGGAGTGTTGTACTCCTTTCCTTCAGGATTTTAACTTCCATGCTTCATCTAGGGTCGTTTTCCTTCCAGTGACCAGGCAGATAGTTTCTGACTTTTGGCCTCTCTAATCTATATGCTTATGTGACCTGACTATCTTTTGTTTTGGGGCTGTGGACTTTACAAATACATTTGGATTTTAATGTGTTGTAAAGATGTAAAAAAATAATGGTTCACAAGTTTAATTTACAACTTCCTTTTAAATAATGACAGCATTCTATAGATAGAGGTTTTTAAATGAAAAAAAAAAAATAAATAGCTTGCCTGAAAGTTTTGGTTTTGTTTTTTTTTTTTTTGCTAGATATAATCAATATGTTAAAATATTCCTGCTATAAAGACAGCCTTTATTTTAAGGACTCTGCAAGTGTAAAGATAGATAGAAGCACAGTGATACATGCTGCTTTAATATAACTTCTTCTTGAAATATTCAGTGTAGTTTCTTTTTTTAAGATGTGACCATTTGAAAACAGGGAATACTGCATGAGGAACATCAAAAGCGATTCAAAAGAGTATAGATTAGATATATCAATCTCAGACTATAGATTAGATATATCAATCCCATCACAAGTGGTACCTGAAGCAGTTACACTGTACTCTTAATCCATACTTGTGTTAGCAGGGATGAAAAGCACTACTTAGGGTTTTTACTTTCTACTAGGGCATTTCTAACAATTCAGTGTCTTTCTGTAAAGGTTTTGATAGATTTAAAAATATTTGGGTTTTGGTTTTTTTTTAGTTATTAAAGCCTATGATCGTATGCATGAGAAAAAGAAAAACCTTTTAAAGTAGTCTGAACTCTAGCCTGGGAGAGGACATTTTTTGTGGCTTAGAATCACAAATAATTGATCAGAAATGTATTGTGACCCTAAAGAAAAGCTAAAACTAGACCTAAAGGCAGTAGTTTTATGTAATCTTTGTATAATCTGTATTAAAAAGCAAATGTTTATATTCTCTTATTTTTCTTATGAAAGAGTACAGCTGTATGCTAAATGTTACAGCTGCATAATGATGCCAAGTGCATAATGCCTCCCTGTAACTTTGGTACCAAGGGACTATGTGTGTGGTGCTGAATGGTGAGGAGGAGGGAAGGGTGCTGAAGGCTATGTATAGATCAAATGAGTTGTGGTTTGTTGTTTTTCTAAGCTGATGATAAATCCGAAAGGATGCAATGTGTGTGTGTAACTGGTACTGCTGGGCACTCTGCTCCTGAAGTGTGTAAGAATGCTCCACTTTCAAAAACCACCAGCCAGAAATTATTTCAGTTGAGTGAACAGTCATCTTAGTTGAATCAAGGCACTTTTCCTCCAGACAGTATTAGTTTCTCTTAATGTGTATCTTTTTGACTGACTTCAAACTGATTTTTTCTATGCACTTAGTGCCTTTTATGTTTGCCATGAAGTCTGTGTGCTCTCAGAAAACAGGAGGCCGCTTAAATAATCTTTTGTGCATGTAAATGCCAGAGCAGATTTTACGTACATAACACTTCTTGGCCCCACAAGATGCAGGGATATTGTGCCTCTTCAGTGGTAAAAAAAAAATCCAAAATCAAACTTGTTTAGAGATTGATTTAAATGTAAGTGGTCTTTCAAAATTACTTTGAATTGTCACTCTACTTTTCCTAGCAAAACTTGTTAGAATAGCTTCTGGGTATAGCTGAGTATTTGAAGAGGCAAATAACACAGTATGTTAGCTCACTCTGTGTGTGTCCACCTGCTTGTCCCCAAGGAACAAATTGGGCTAGAACCATCTCTGTCTGCCTTGCGACTTAAGAGTTTTATCCTTTTTTGCTTCAGTAAGTTCTTTCTTGCCAGTTGTTTCAGATTTTGAATTGCAAAACCAATAGTGAGTTGTTCTGGGAGTGGAGTGTCCTAGGCCAGTGAAGGAAATTTTTACTGGAGTGTCATTATTATAGTTGCAGCAGACAACACAGCTTGAATTTCACATGAAGTTCTGTTTGCAGGAAATGTGATAAAAATAAATCTTTAAACATTTTGACCTGGAAATGAACATAATGAACATAAGATGCAAGAATGTTACTTTTGGAAAAATCACTCTTTTTTGGGCTGTGAAATATTCATGACTTACAAAAATTTCTTCCTTCCTGTGCTTTTTTCAGCCTTCTACTTAACACTGAATTTCTTGGGTTTTTATTCTAGTATCTACTGTGTGTAGGCAAAGAAGAGTAGGGGCTTTCTGTACACGGTTTTATGAATGTGCTTGGGTTAGACTTGAAGATGTGCTTTAGAAATAAACTCTCATATCTCTGAGCTTAAAACATCAGTCTTGTGAACTGTCAACTTACTATATACAGGAGGGTAAAAGTCTGAAGTCAATAAGTTTTTACTAGTTGGCTTTAGAATTATTCCACTCTAGGTTGTAAACAGTGATTTCCTTTGTCTGTTTTGTGACTGCTGTTAACGAGGTCAGTATTTGTTGGTCTATTTGTCTACCATGGAAACTAATTAAACCAGTCATCAAACATGGAGACGTGTCATGATCTGTTAAGACTGATGAGGGTGTGGGTTCGCTGCCTCTCAGCAAGCTGTGCATGCGTGGTGTGGGCAGTGCTGCTGCAATGGCATTGACTTCTACACCCAGCAGCACATCTGCAAGGTGCCTTCGAGCTGCCACTTCCTCTGCTCTCCTCTGCAAGTGACTGGCACTGAAGGTTGATACTTTCAGTGCTGAAGTCTGGAGGTGAACACAGATATTTATATTTATCATAGAATCATAGAATGGTAAGATTGGAAGGGACCTCAAGGATCATCTAGTTCCAACCCCCTGCCATAGGCAGAGACACCTCCCACTAGTACAGGGCACTCAAGGCCTCATCCA